>MU127419.1:1065582-1204746 GCA_014904945.1 Gyrodon lividus | reverse complement strand
GATTACACCATCCCCCGAGCCGTTAACTCAAGTTCAACCATCCTTCATGGTCTCGCAATCTGGTCAACAGTTTGGGTTTAAACTACCTTCTCAGTCTAGTACTGCTCAGTATATTGGACGCAGTGCTCAGGCTGGCATGATATCCGTTCCGCAAGACCATGCTGCGCTTGCTAGACGCATGTGAGTCCACCATTTGCTTTTTTCAGTGGTTGTGTCGTATTTTACCATACCATAGGCCCTCTTTCAAAGGATATCAGTCTTCTCTTCCATCTTCTCGTGGCTCCTCGGTCTTTTCAGCGGCTCTATTGTGTGGGGGCTCTACAGCCCCAACCTCAGCCCCAACCTCTCATGCCCCATCTGAATGCAGATCCAACAGTGACTATGGAACACGACGTGATGATGCAAATGCTTACCAGCTAGCTCCCTTGCGACAATCGTCACAACTTCAGGCACTCGCAGTCACTGCAAATCAGTCCTCAGAGGTTCCTGTACACAACTCTCGTGTTCATTATTCTTCAGGCCCACTTTCAAAATCGTCTTTCACTCCCCTCATTGAACATCAACACCCAAGTGATGAACCCCCTCATTCACCCCCACCACAACCTGCTGGGCTGTGTTGAACCCAGTCATTCCGTCACCTCCCATCCACTCTATCCAGCGTGCACACCATACTCACTACAAATGCAGATGTTGATTGTGATGGATTACCTGCAGTCAATGAGGCATTTCCGAGTGATGATGATTGCTTCACAGAGTCGGTTCTTTGTGATCAAGGTGGGCGCTGGACCATCCATCAACAATTTTAATAGTCACTGATTAATCAATAGGCTTTCTCAGCAAGAATCCAGATGCGCACACCAGTAAGTTTGATGTACAATAGCACTGTTTCATTCCCTAACCAGAATGAGATCAAGGGAATGATGTGACCAGGCATGCTGGCCAACCTGAGGCGGAACATGCTCAGTCTATCTCAACTCAGTCCCCACATGTTCCTGGTCTCACAACCACTCAAAGTAAGTTAATCATCAGTCAATATACTGTACTGACAATGGGGTTAAGGAGATGTTGAAGACGTTGTCGCTCAGCATCGCCAGCGTAACCGTGCACCACGTCTTCCTAGCAATGTGCAACTTTTGACTGTACATAACCAGCAGAACTCTCAAGGCTTCCGCAGTGCCAGCCATACCAATTCTGCTGCGGATGACTTGGATAATCTAGAGACTCCCATTTCAACACTTGTTCAGTCTTCTGCTCAGCAATCTTCCTCAGCCACGGACGTCAACCTTCCCTCTGCGGCCCATCCAGTGGCTACCATTGTGTCCAATACTTCTGGTACACTGCCAGATAACAATGATCCGTTGCAGCTCCAGTTTTATGTCCCGTCTGTTCGTGATATCATCGAGCGTGCTAAACAATTCTCCCACTGCAACATTGCTTCCGTAAACTCATTTCCCCTGCGTCTGGACTTCAATAATAAGGCCATTGAATACATGAATGAGGCCATCGCTGAGCATTGTAGCCGAGGTTTACCAATTCCAGATGGTAGGATATAATTATTTATGAGAACTGAGACTGATGTGCTGTTATTGACAAGGATGGTGGCCCCAATATATGTCTGACATCACGAGGCTCGTAGGTGTCAACTTGATGCCGGGACAGAAGCGTATGCTTATATCTGACTTGTTTTCAGCTCTGGGAAGACATCGGGAACTGGCAGTCCTCCCTCAAAGAGAAAGCTCGTAGCTATGTTCGCGAGCGCTACAAATGGGATCCAGAAAACCGCCGTACCGTTAATGCTGATATTGCGAAGAAGCTCCTGGATAGAGGTTTTTCTTGAAGCATGGGGTTGACAAGGAAGTGAGTGGAGAACCTTGAACAATAAAATACTAACAATGTCCATTAGGACCATACAAACAACCTCGCACATCCCGCCCTTTCTGGTCTTATTATTGATTTTTTCTACACAGGCCCCAATTCAATGGGAAACCTCTTCCCCAAAGTTTTTGAGAAGGAAGTACCGCGTGCTACCGTCACGCTCGCCACCACCGCTGCACAGACTTGCTCTCACTTTTTTAAATTATTCTGTGCTGACGTATGAATAGATCAAGCTCACATTGGATGAGATGGCAGCTGAAGGCAAGGAGGTCACATTCAAACGAGACGTTTACAGCAATGTCTATGTCGATATCATCAGTCTCATGACCAAATGTGACACAGTGCCTGTCCATCATGCCAAGACAAAAGCACTTCGTGTGCAATGGGCGAAGATTGGAAGGTGAGCTATGTGCTATGATAAGCCACATGACTCACATGTTTCACTGCATTAGGAATGGCAACTCATCGGGTACGACCACCAGATTTGATGTAGATCTTGATTAGATATAGCAGCTTTTGTGGGGCATCACTGTTGTTGTTATCACATCTCCTTTCAGTTGTCACATCTTGTATACTATTCCAATTTTTGAATCATTTGTTCTGCTCCAGTTCGAAGAATTATTAGTGTTGGAACAGCCTGGAGCACTCTGTAACAGTCTGTTAGAAAGCCTAAGTATAACAAGTGCAATCATGATGACTGGCTATCATGGGTACTACCCCAGATTTTGACAGCACTGGGTTGACCTGGGACGCTCTAGATAGAGCTAGCCAGTTGGGTACCTTGTTGGGAGTGGCTGGGAATCTGTGATAACTGGCCAGCACTGTCCAGAGCCATCCAGGGTAAGGCTGGTTTGCTGATGTAATGGAGGATGTGTTTTGCGGATTCCCAGTGTACCTTTCTAAAATGATTGAGGAAACGACAAAGTTGGTGAATGCTATACATGATATCGGGATGCAAACTGTGGGCAATGTAATTCAGGGATCCCACAAGATTTTTATAATGAGTATTATCCATATAGGCATGCTCCTCCTCCATGGGGCTAGGTTTCTGCCACGTAAGCTGGAGACCAGGGTCCATGGGCGTGGACACAGGATGGGCATCATGCATATTGTACTGGACAAGCAGGCGATCAATGAGAGATTTTTGAGACAGATGAACAGTGCATGTTGCATGATCACGTTCAATGGCAATGCCCACACAGAAGTGTGCATCACCTAGGTCAGAAACTTGCCATCACTGCTTCAGTTGGCTCTTGAAGTGTGACAGTGCAGTTTTGGAGTCCCCAAGCATAAAGAAGTTGTCGACATGGATGGCAGTGATAACAATGTCATGTTGATCGCGATGGTAATACACACAGTATTTATTGAAGAGGCATGTGAATGCAGGGAGGAAGACTCCTTATACTCACCTGAGCTTTATAGAGCTTGGGTTCTTACAGAAGATATAGTTTGAGAGTAAGAGAGGATCAATTGAGCGCTAACACAGTGCTGGGTTTATATACTACAATAAATGTGACATGTCACTGATGTGACTGTCTAACTGCTTACGTACATTACATACATTATATGTAAAATGTGACACACTGCAGCTATACAGCACTGTGTTCAACAGTATTCACATTCCAAGTGCTTGAAACCCCAGTCGACCATCTGTCTGTGAATGTCACATCCCGAAACTTTCCCAACCCATCCGGCCCAATTCTGGCCCCCTATGATCAATTCCCAAATCCTGAGCCTTGGACTTTACCTTAGAAGATTTCTCCTTCATCGGATATTCCAAACCCCGTATTCCCTGTCCTGGACTTTTGCATTCCTATCTCGGCTATCTCTTGACATATGTTTCTTTCCTTTGACATTCCTTGACATTTACAGTTCCTATCAATAATTCCATTTCCCCCTGCTTCACAATTATTGTGCCATTGCCCTCAGTTATTATTCCACCATTCTGATGCCATTCCGATTCATCCCCGACTTTGTTCCAGAAACCCAAAACCCCGATGCGTCCAACATACTTTAACAGTTTTATATCTTCTGGACTCTTCAGTATATAAACCCGCTTGTACTCTCTGATATTTTCTCTGTTCGAATATCAACTAAATCCCGATCTATCCTGCAAAGTCTCCACTTCACTCTGAAACCCCCTTCAGTCCTTAAGTTGACCTTAGGATTGTCTTCCGACCCTCTGCCTTGAAATTAAGGAACAGAACTCGTACAGGGGCACAGCACATAAGCTGAAGCCGAAGTTCCTTACCCCTCCAGCCCCCCTCAGGGATTCCTGTCCGACTCCGCTGTTTCGCGCACTCCGGACTATCCAGGAATTCCGGGATTGAACCCAGACTTGACAGTATATTTGAACTCAAACCTCTATGAGTTCGCTAACATCACCTCTTTACCACATGTCTAGAACTATTCAGACTCGTGCTCAAACACACAGTATGCAAAGCATCGATGCAGCTCAGTCAGAGGCAGCCCAAGAAGACGCCCTGCACTCCCTGATGACCTCGCATCGAGGCCCCAATGTCACTGAACAATTCCGAAGCTTCTCTGCATGTTGTACATCAACTTCCGCGTCTCAGGTAAGACCCCTGTCTCAAAGCATCTCCACCCCTACTCCTGCAGGACATTACCCCTCTGGGGGCGCCCTGGACCCCTCTGACAATGGGAACAGTGGCGATAATGACCCTGACCCCTCTGATGACAACCCAGATAATGCAATCCTGCCTAACCCCATCATGGTGCTTGCCAACGCAGTTTGCAGCCTTGCTGAGTTATCACACCATGACTGCAAATCCAAAAACTCCTCATCTCCACACACGAAGGTTTGGGAACCCAACACCTTTGGTGGGACTGACCCCTGCAAGCTGTGGGCCTTCTTGGTCCAATGTGAGTTAAATTTCCAGGACCGTCCCTGTGCATTCTGGACTGACCACGTGAAGGTCACCTTCACCCAGTCCTACCTAAAAGGTATGGCTCTCGAGTGGTTCGAGCCTGACCTCCTTCAGATAGACGATCCAGACTGGACGGATGATTATCAGGAATTCATCCTTGGGCTCCAGACCAACTTCAGCCCCCATGACCCTGTCAGTGATGCGGAACACCAACTCGACCACCTATCCATGAAAGACTCTCAGCATATCAACAAGTATATGGTAGAATTCAATTGCCTAGCCTCCAAGGTCTGGGGTTATGGCAAGGGAGCTCTCTGACACCACTTCTACAACAGACTTCCGGATCGCATCAAAGACAAGCTTTCCCGCATTGGAAAACCACGCTCCCTAGGAGAACTCCGGACTCTCTCCCAGACTATTGATGGGAGATATTGGGAATGCAAGTCCAAAGTCACTCGCCAAATCAGACCCTCCGGAAACCAGTCCTCCACATCCAAAAGTACTCCCACCACCTCATCTCCAAAACCCACCACTTCATCCAACCCCTCCGCATCCTCGTTGTCCTCTAAGGGGAAATCCTCTACCCCTACCCTGAAACCTGCATCGGACCTCTCCAGCAAACTCGGGAAGGACGGACACCTCACCTCCGAGGAATGCAAACATTGCTTTGACCTCAAGCTGTGCATGTTCTGTGGAGCCACTGGACATATGGCCAAGGATTGCCAGAAGTCCACTTCCCGCGTGTCCAAGGCCCATGCAGCTAAAACCTCCCCTGCTCCGGAAGCCAAACTGGAGGCCTCTACCCCTGAGGCAAAAAATTAGGGCACAGCCTTCTGGACTCTGCATGGGAAGGAGGCTGCGTTGAATCCCCCCATGCACCTACGGAGACCCATCTCAATGCATCTGCTCTTTATGATCCCAAGGCCCTTATGCCGCTTATTTCTTTCCCTGACTTTTCCGAAATTTCTGCTTTCCCTGCTTTATTAGATTGTGGTTCTACTGATTGTTTCATTGATACTACTCTCATTAACAAGCATTATTTTCTGACATATTCCGTTCCTCCTATTCCATTGAAACTTTTTGATGGTACTTCCAATTCTACAATTACCCGTGCTGTTGACCTTTCTGTTTATTTCCCTTCCGGCTTTGTCACCTCTGATACATTTTATGTTACTCCATTGGATTCCTCTTGTTCCCTTGTTCTAGGACACAACTGGCTCACCCACTACAATCTGTCGATTGACTGGGTACTGGGCAGTATTACTTTCCGAACTCCGGCTCAAGACTTGCCAATGACCCTGACGTCACCTCCGGAGATTCCGGACTCCGTTCCCCTATCTCGCTCCAACACTCCCAACAAGCTGCCTTGCGAAGCTCCTCGCATCTTGTTTGTCAATGCTGCTGCCTTTGTCCGCACGTGCAAACTTGATGGCTCCGAGCAGTTCAGCATTCACCTCCATCCCCAGGACTCCAAACTCTGTTCCATATCCTGTGACTCCAGCACTCCCAAAACTCTCGAAGAAGTCAATCTGTCCTCCATCCCTCTGGACTATCACAATTTCCCTGATGTCTTCAGTAAGCGCAAGGCTGACACCCTTGCGCCCCACAGGGAATTCGATCTCAAGATTGACTTAGAGGAAGGTGCTTCCCCTCCTCTCGGAACTGTTTACCCAGTTTCCGCTACAGAACTCGAGTCCCTCTGGGAATTCATAGACAAATGCCCCAACTACGGCTTCATCCACCAGTATAAATCCGCTCATGGCACTCCTGTCCTCTTTGTCCACAAGAAGGATGGATCCCTGAGCCTCTGTGTCGATTTCCAAGGACTCAACAAAATCACGAAAAAAGACCACTATCCCCCTGATCTCTGACCTCCTCAATTCCCCTAGCCACGCCAAGGTATACACCAAAATCAACCTCCGTCACGCATATCACCTTGTCTGCATTGCTCCCAGGGATGAATGGAAAACTGCCTTCCGGACTCGCTACAGCTCATACGAGTGGCTGGTGATGCCCTTCAGGCTCACCAATGCCCCTGCAACCTTCCAGCACTTTGTCAATAGTGTCTTTGCGGACCTCCTAGACGTCTGCATCGTGGTCTACCTCGACGACATCCTCATTTATTCCAACAACATGGCTTCTTACAAGGAACATGTCTGGGAAGTCCTCCGGCATCTCTGGAAACATGGACTTTATGCCAAACTGGACAAATGTGAGTGGCACTTGGACTCCGTTGAATACTTGGGCTACCATCTCTCCCCCCAGGGATTGACTATGTCCCCAGAAAAAGTCCAAGTGGTCCGAGATTGGCCCAAACCCTGGAAAGTCAAGGATATTCAGTCCTTCCTCAGGTTCGCCAACTTCTATCATTGCTTCATCTTCAACTACTCCGATATTGTTGTCCTGCTTACCCAACTCACTCAGAAAAATGCCCCCTGGAACTTCGATGATTCCTGCCGCTCCGCCTTCACCCAACTCAAAGACGCCTTCACCCATGCCCCTATCCTTACTCACTGGATTCCGGACTGTCCTATCATGGTCAAAACCAACACTTCGGACTACGCTATTGCGGGAATCCTCTCCATCCATTGCCCAGACAAGGAATTCCGCCCTGTCGTGTTCTACTCCCATACCCTGACAGCCCCAGAACTCAACTATGACACCCATGATAAGGAACTCCTCACTATCCATGAAGCCTTCCAGCATTGGCGTCATTAACTCAAAGGTTCCAGCACCCCTATTGATGTTGTTACCGACTGTCACATCCTGAAACTCTCCTAACCCATCTGGCCCAATTCTGGCCCAATTCCGGATACTGTCACATCCCGAAACTTCCCTAACCCATCCGGCTCAATTTCAGCCCCCTATGATCAAATCCCGAATCCTGAGCCTTGGACTTTACCTTAGAAGATTTCTCTTTCATCGGACATTCCAAACCCCATACTTCCCAACCCGGACTTTCGTATTCCTGTCTCGGCTATCTCTTGACATATGTCACTTTCCTTTGACACTTCTTGACATCTACAGTTCCTATTGATAATTCCCTTTCCCCGATTGAACCAGGACTTGACACCGACCACAAAAATCTGGAGTATTTCTCCACCTCCAAAGTCCTGACCTGCCGGCAAGCCCGCTGGTCGGAATTCCTATCCCAATTCAACCTCATCATCTGCTTCCACCCTGGACACTTAGGAGCTAAGCCCGACTCCCTCACTAGACGCTGAGACATCTACCCCAAAGAGGGGGATAAGGACTATGCTCACGTCAATCCCCATAACCTCCGCCTGGTGTTTACTCAGGAACAGCTTGCCTCGTCCCTATGAGCCACTATCCTACTTGCCCCGGTCCTCTGGGCCTTGTCCCTGCTTGACATCGAAGACATTCACAAGGACATCCTAGATTCCCTGTCCTCCAACCCCATAGCTTCCCCCCATCTTTTGGACTCATTGGACTCCTGGTGGGCTGTCAACCCCGATGGTTTCCTGACACTCGACAATTGCATCTTTGTCCCAGAAGCTAAGGACCTCCATCTTCAAATCCTCCGATACAAGCACAGCCACCCCCTGTCCGGACATTTCGGGCAAAACAGGACATTAGAGCTCATCTGTCGGGAATACACTTGGCCAGGACTCCACACCTTTGTCAAAAATTATGTCAGTTCCTGCACTTCCTGCACCCAAGCTAAAACTCCTAGACACCACCCCTACAGGGTGCTCAAGCAGCTTCCAATCCCCAAAAAGCCCTGGAACTCCATTTCCATGGACTTCATCGAGCAACTTCCCTCTTCCGGTGGATACACCACAATCCTAGTAGTCATCGACCGCCTTTCCAAACAATCCATATTCATTCCCACTCACGGCACTATTGCCTCTCCAAGCCTCGTGAAATTATTCCTCCTTCACGTGTTTTCCAAGCACGGAGTTCCCTCCCACATCACTTCCAATTGGGGTTCCGAGTTCGTCTCCCACTTCTTCCATTCCCTCGGGAAAGCCCTCAACATCCGCCTTCACTTCACTTCGGGATACCATCCCGAAGGCAATGGGCAAACAGAATGAGTGAACCAAACCCTCAAGTAGTACCTCAGAAACTACCAACAGGACAATTGGTTGGAACTCCTACCCCTCGCGGAATTCGCTTACAACAATGCCCCTAGCACTACCACAGGAGTATCCCCGTTCTTCACTAACAAAGGCTACCACCCCAACATCTCGGTCTACCCCAAAAGGGATCTGACCTCATCCTGCACTCGTGAATATGCAGTCGACCTACAGGAACTCCATGAATTCCTACACACGGAAATGGCCCACTGTCAAGTCTGGGTTCAATCCCAAAATTCCCGGATAGTCCAGAGCGCATGGAACGGCAGAGTTGGTCGGGAATCCCTGAGGGGGGTCGGAGTGGCAAGGAACTTCAGCTTCAGTTTATGTGCTGCACCCCTGTATGAGTTCTGTTCCTTAATTTCAGGGCAGAGGGTCGGAAGACAATCCTAAGGTTAACTTTAAGAACTGAAGTGGGTTTCAGAGTGAAGTAGAAACTTCGCAGGAGAGAACAGGATTTAGTTGATATTTGAACTAAGGAAATATTGGAGGGTACAAGCGGGTTTATATACTGAAGAGTCTGGAAGATATAAAGCTGTTAAGGTATGTTGGACGAATTGGAGTTTCGGGTTTCTGGAAAAAAGTAAGGGATGAATTGGAATGGTGTCAGAATGGTGCAATAATAACTGAGGGCAATGGTGCAATAATTGTGAAGCAGGGGGAAAGGGAATTATTGATAGGAACTGCAGATGTCAAGAAATGTCAAAGGAAAGAGACATATGTCAAGAGATAGCCGAGATAGGAATATGAAAGTCCAGGATGGGAAATATGGGGTTTGGAATATCTGATGAAGGAGAAATCTTCTAAGGTAAAGTCTGAGGCTCAGGATTTGGGATTTGATCATAGGGGGCCAGAATTGGGCCGGATGGGTTAGGAAAGTTTCGGGATGTGACAATCGCCCTCAGTTATTATTCCACCATTCTAATGCCATTCTGATTCATCCCTTACTTTGTTCCGGAAACCCGAAACCCCAATTTGTCTGACATACTTTAACAGCTTTATATCTTCCAGACTCTTCAGTATATAAACCCGCTTGTACCCTCTGATATTTCCTTAGTTCAAATATCAACTAAATCCTGTTCTATCCTGCAAAGCCTCCACTTCACTCTGAAACCCACTTCAGTCCTTAAGTTGACCTTAGGATTGTCCTCCAACCCTCTGCTCTGAAATTAAGGAACAGAACTTGTACAGGGGTGCAGCACATAAGCTGAAGCCAAAGTTCCTTGCCCCTCTGACCCCCCTCAGGGATTCCCGACCAACTCCACCATTCTGCACACTCCGGACTATCCAGGAATTCCGGGATTGAACCCGGACTTGACACAAATCGCATGCACATCTTGTGTGCCAACAAATGATCTTAAGTAGCTCACGAATGATAGGTATCATTGAACTCACCAATGCATCAGCCTCGTCCTCATACTCCCTCTTCTTTCCTTTGCCAAGACCGTCCCAGTATGTCTTGAACTGTTTGCGTGTACCACAAACACTGCCTTTTTACCTTTGAACTGCTGCAACCATCGATGGGCACATAAATTGCTGGTAGCATAGACTCGGATTTTTTTATTTAAAGATAGGGCAAATGTGCGGTACTTACTGTCTGTTTTTTGCTTGACCTACGTGCATCTTGTTGAGTTTAGGCATGGTGCATGTCTTGGTGTTGTTTAGCACAGGTGTTTCTTGAATTGGGGCCTCAGGAACAAGAGTGGAATCATGTAAGGTGCTGTTTGGAGGTGCTGTGGTCACGGAAGGTGTGTTTGTGGGAACATTCGCTCACCCGTTCACGATGGTGGACACCAAACTTTTGGAAGTTTTGAGTTCCAGGACAACCCCAGCAGAGGCCAGAGATGACTTGGACCTTGCAGGTCATAGTAAGCACACAACCCATGAAACGCACAACAACTTACAGAGGATTAAACACTTGGATGGCTGGTGAATCATCTGGAGGAGTTGGAGGGTCCTAAGGGCAATATCATGTCTGTAAGTAGATGAAAGATATGATAAACAATATATGCACATTGGCCATCTCCTGTGCTATTCCCCATGTCAGTCCTTTGTTGTTTTCAATGGTCCAACTCTTCAGTAGGATCTTCATCATGACAATCACTTCCCAACATTATTCATGTTCTGGTGTTGCTGTTCAGCATGCAGGAGTTCAGTCACATCTTGTAAGGTCAGGCCCTTGTAAGACTGGATTTTCTCCCTCTCAGCTGCTGTTGGCGCTTTTTTGAGATGTCAGTAGTAAGTGGATTGTGGCACTTGATGAGGCCATCCGAAATTATGCTTGCTGAGAATGCAAACCAAAAATATGGATGCTCCAGTGTCCAAAGTGCTCAAGCTGAACAAAAATATATTATCGAGTGTTGGTACATGGGGGTCAATAGTGTTATCTATATACCTGTGATCAATGTGGTCAGCAATGCAAAGAGATATAATTCATCAAGGTGTGTAGCTTACCTTTGCATGTAGCAGAGACAATGACAAGTCATACATTGTATGCATGTTGTAGATGCAAAGTGAACAAAGGAGCATGCAATGTGCAATCTCGATCACATGATTTCCAATGTCACACAATTTTTGATCACACATTGTTATTTCTATTCATATCTGACCACACGCTGACCACTCCAGACATGTCCAATTCTCACTGGGGTTCATCTGTGACATCTGATCAAGCTTTCTACCCTAGCACACCCACTCTGGCACCATTCTACCCCCATTACCCACCCTCTGTACACACTTATTCCACTCCAACACATCCTGGGCACTTATATCCATTCCCCACTCAATTCATTAGCTTTGGCCATGATACTAGTACACCCTCACTGTTCCCTGGATGTCCCCCTGCCATGCCAGTTCTGAGCCAGGCAGATATTGACCCAAGTCTTTGAAGCTCAGCTACAACAAATAGTCCTGACATGCATGGTGCAGCCCAGACTCACAGGCAGAAGAATACAAAACATGCAGGTGATCAGAATGATGTGCTGCCAGCAAAGAAGCGGAAGATGAAGACCTCACCTGTGGATCATTCCACCACTGTGTCATGTCTTCCCCAACAACTTTGACATCTGCTCCTTCAATCCCAGGTGTCACCACTCAATCACCACTGGTGCCTTTGGTCCTCACCCCTGAAGAACAGAAAGAGAACAAAGTATGTGCATGCTTGGAAGATTGAACAGCAGCAGAGCATGAGCTATGGAGGTATGAAGAGGACAGTGTCAAAAACTGACAGCTCATCTGAATGTAACAGTGATTTGGTACACTTTTGGGGGGTGAGTTGGCATACAACATCAGCCAACTTGAATATATCTCAATGACCTCTTTGCAGCTGCATGAATATGAATACACCTACCCTCTGCTATTTCAGGTTGCCATGGACATGCTTCCTGCACAGGCATCTTCTGTTCCATGTGAGCACACCTTTTCCTCAAGCAAGGAGACATGTGATGTGCTCTTTGATGGAATAATCTCTCCCCCCAGCTACTTGAGGCACTCCAGATCCTTAAGTTCAAGTACAAACAGGAGGGTCTTTCATTTACCTCGGATTTCATTGAAAAACCACAGGACTATAGTATTAGTGGAGAACTGTCAAAGTCTGCAGCTCTTGAGCTCAAGGAGTTGAATGATCTGTTTGACAATAGGAGTAGCAGTGATACCTTGTAGCATACTAGTCAAGACTCACAAATGTGATTGGCTGGGAGATACCAGCCCACTTTTTGCCGATTTTGAAGGCACTTTGATGTGGACTTCATTGCACTTCGTGGCAACACTAGTATTACTAGAGTTACTGCTGAACACACTCTTTGAGTTCAGTGGGACCAGATTTGGTAATGTTTGTGCACGCTGGTTTTTTTGAAGGCATCGGAGTTGAGTTCGTGAATTCGTGTGTTGCTTGTCCATGGCGTCCTCTACGTTCCCTTCCGAAAAACTGAGTCACAACGACCCTTCGCCTTCTCTCTCGCAGCCCCCTAAAACATCCTCCTACTTGTCTACCATCGCTCCCATAACTAACTTATTTGGTCGCTTTTCTGAATGGCGCAAGTCATGGGATCTTCCCAATCCCGGCACGGTAGAGAACTTGCAGAAGGAAGTGAAACGTACGTGCTTTGAGTCACTCGTGGTACTCTTTTAACCTCCTATACAGTGACCCACTTGACAAACTTCATGTTCGATGGTGCCAGGGCCGACCTCACCAAGGGTCTTTCCGCCAACCCCGCGTTCCAGATTTCACACTCTTTCACACTCGGCTCGCAAGTGGCCTCACCATCTTATAATTTCGGTGCCGTGTATGCCACCAACAATGTTAGCTTACACCTCTCAATCATGTTTCAAGTCCCCTGACGCGCTTTTTTCCAGGTGTTGTTGCAAGGAGGCGTGGATCACGAGGGCAACGTGAACGCCAGGATGAATCAAGGCTGGACAGAGACTTGCATAACGAAGATGCAAGCACAGGTGAGACCCGTGTCTTCTCGTCCTCCATCGCTCTCCTCACTCGCTTCCATCACCCATAGCTCTCACAGCAAGCTGGACATAGTATGCTGCAGTTGGAACAAGACTACCAAGGTCGAGATTATTCCCTCAACCTCAAAGCGGTCAATCCTTCCCCGACCGACCTTACCGGTATATACATCGGAAGCTATTTTCAATCGTTCACGAAGAACCTGGCACTCGGTTTTGAGACTCTCCACCAGCGACAGACACCTGAGATGACTGAATTTGCAACTTCCTACCTTGCCAAGTACACAAGCACGGATAGAAACTGGATCGCTACCGCACAGTTACAACCCTCTGGTATCATACAAACGACGTACTGGCAGAAGCTGAGCGAGAAGGTGGAGGTAGCAGCCGATCTCCAGGTGATTGCAGCCCCTCAGAGAAGAGACGCCATAGCTACTCTGGGTGCCAAGTATGACCTCCGCATGGCAACTTTCAGAGCACAGTTAGATTCCACTGGTAAAGTGTCCGCTTTGCTTGAGCAACGGTTTGCCCCCTCGTTTGCTTTCTTGGTCTCTGGTGAGATTGACCACTTCAAGGTAATTTCATACTTTTCAGGCTCACTGTGACGTTGTCTGACGATGTTTTCTAGAACGCAGCTAAGGTTGGCGTCGGTGTAATGATCGAGAGCTCTACTCTGACTCCAGAAGAGATGGGATTGCCTCCCCAACCGCAGATATGAAGTAATTACATCTAGATTCATGCTATTAGGACATTATTGCAGGCACACCCATCTCATCTCATGCACATTGTTACCGTGGGAAACATCATTCACCTACGCAAAGTTCCCTTGCAAAATCTTGTTAACCAGCCAGTACTTATTGAGATGGAGAACTTACTTGAAGTCCACGATGTCAGTTGTGCAAAGGACGACGAACACACAATTTTCTCCAAGCTCAACTTCGACGTCAAGGAAGGTGATGTGATCATCCTGCAAGGGAAAAGTGGTTCAGGGTACGGCTGTGAGGTTCCCCTTGCGACATTTAATTGACCCTCTCGGCAGCAAAACCACTCTGTTGAAATGCATCGCTCATCTCAACGTATATAACGGACGGATTCTTTACAGAGGAAGGTAAGTCGTGGATTTGTTCACAGGGCTCTTCTTGACGCTCGATACCTGTAGCACAGCCAAGTCTTTTGGTACGTCTTGTTATCACAACATTACTTTGTCAGGCCAGGGAGCGAGCAAGCGTTAATGGCGCTGACCCACAGGTGTGCCGTTGTTCAGAACGAAAGTGTTTTACGTCCCACAGAGACCTTCATTATTGTCTGGCACCCCTCGAGAGTTCCTAGCAACCATCTCGTCCTTCAACTCTCGCAAGGTTCCCAGGTCTGTCAGTAATGGTAGCGGACTAACACACCCAATCGAGATCGCCAAAACCTGGGCAATCGACGAAGAGCTTTGGGATCGGAATTGGTCCAACCTAAGTGGCGGAGAGTCGCAAAGAATCGCACTGGCTACAGCAGTGGGTCTCAACACTGCCCAAGTGCTCTTGCTGGACGGTTGGTCTTCCTTCCCTGGTTTTCTGTGGGCTGAGAATGATATCTGCCTACAGAACCCACCTCTGCACTTGACCCTCAGTCAACTGCATTGGTAGAATATTTCATATCCAGCGAGCTGAGATCTCCCGAAAGCGAGCTGAAAGCCATACTGTGGATTACTCACTCGGAAGAACAGGGGCGAAGGGTTGGGACAAGATTCTTACGCATTTCGAACTCTGGGTGTCAGGAGGAACCACGATTGCTTGACCCTTAGAAGGCGTAGTGTAGAATCTTCCATAGATTTATTAATTTCCATTTATGATTTTTAGTTGTGGTATTTTCAATGATAGTCCCATAGCTCAGTGGTCAGAGCGTTGTACTTATGAGGTTACATTCCATGCAAGGGTCCCGAGTTCAATCCTCGGTGGGACTAGATTTTTGCTTCTCACTTGCCGCAATAATCATAATCTCCAACAACTTTTGATGCACACAAACATGAATGTACAAAAAATTATCGAGGATTTTGAAAGCAACTCTCTCTGACCATCGCTCGTACTCGACCAACTCCCGCCCGACCACTTTCTTCCGGGGCAGCCGGGAGCCGTGCTTCGACGCCAAGCTCAAAGTGACCGACGCAGAGGAAGCAGAGAGGTATTTCTATCGCCTTCGACTGACCACTTCCAACATTACCCAATGGGATTGCGGTCAACGAGCCTTCGAAGAGTATGTGATCCTCTGAGCCCGGTATCAAATTCAGCGTCATTGTAAGAGGCGAAGCTGTTCAAAAAGTACAAGTTGGACACAAATCTCCACCATAAGGAGAACGACGTACGGCTGGTGTTGGTGACTTTGACCATCACGTTAACAATTATGTTCGGTTCCACAATGAATTTCCCTCCGCGATGTTTGAGAGTTGTAGGTGAATCATCGTCAGGACCGTATTGTACTAGTGACAAGTCGATTCGGGCCCTATCTGTCCTCAGGGCGTTAAGCATGTGCATCGTCATACGCTGCTGCCGCAGCGACAAATCTCCACATCTATTGCCGTTGGCCTGAGGAATGTCAGCCATGAGATGCATTGCTGGTAAATTGCTAAAAACGATTTTACCTCCTTCCAACGACCATAGACGATCTTCAGCAGTTCTTCGCGATACCAGAACAATTCTCTTTGAGCCTTTTCTTCTGCAACGCTCAAGTTCGACTTGGCGACGACGAATTGACGATCAGACAGAGTAGGGATGGAGCGTGAGATAACATCGTCGGATAGCCTGAACCTTCTGATTGGTACAATAATTCTGGTTCAGGAGGTGCTATGAGTTTGAGGGCGGGGCGAAAAGAGAAGACAAATCTATGGACTCCACCTACCGTGACATAGATCCAGGAGGAACGACCGAGAATGCTGTTGCATCTGGCGTATCTGCTCCAAGGAATGAGCCTGCCCAAAAAGAATGCGGATGCGACCTTACCTTGTGCCCGGCTGAAAGTAACCTCAAATGGCAGGCCGTATGTATTCCGTATTTCAATGGAGAATAGACACCATTCGTGCGAGTCACCAACGCCACCAAGTGAATCAGAGGAGCTGGAGCTGATGCTGCTAAGTGCATCCAAGGGCATGACGTTCATGTTGTGACATTCCAGCATGTGATACACGGTGACAGTCACGGGGTAAGTCAGCTGTCGTGCATGGAAGGTCCCAGAGGCACTTGGCTCGTCCTCGTTTCGGTGGACGTATGAGTACGACACGTGGACGGCGCCTCTAGTGCTAGGGAGAGGGGTATGAAAGAAAAAAACATGAGTGGCAAAAACCCAAACTCACCATCCGATTTTTCCGAGGCACGTAACCGACACTACGATCTTTTGCCCAGGTTTGACCACCTTAACCTCCTTGTCTCCATTCCACGAGAATGCTTGCCGGTGAAGAAGGTCGTACTCGGTTTCGTACGTTTCAAAGACGCCGAGTCCTCCCTCGGAGAGTACCTCTTGCGCTGGAGAAACTGTGGAGTCTTCGAATGATAGCTTCAAAAAATCAATTGGTAGGGCGGACACGTTTTCGAGCGTGAGTCGAATGGTAGACCTGGGAATGGATGTGAGCAAAACACAGAACCGTGTGTTCGTTGACGTACCTCTCGCCGTTGTAGAGCATCACCGCAGCATGCGTCAGAGAGGTCCATCTTAGACGAAGTAACGGTTGTTCCGGAATGACTATGCACTCCAAAAATCGCGTTTTCGATTTCGACGGAGACAACGAAGTATTGAAACGCTTCCCGCCCTTCTCCCACGGCCGCGAATCGAGTCCTACATACTTTGCACGCCCGCTCTCGCACTTGTCCATACTCTGCCTTCGCGTCTGGTGGTTCCCGTCGGCTTCTGTCGACACTGGAAGGAAGAAATTTCTCGGGGCGCCTGATGGCGCTTGGACGGTGCAGCCTTTGATAATTAGCACACCTGGTTTTTTGGCGATTGCTGAAACCGTAACAGGATAGAGGGAGTTCGGGGGGATTACGGTTGATGAGATGGCATTGCACTCAAAATCAACACCACTTGTGCTAGGTGGGGCTGTAAGCGGTGGGGGATATGAGTTTGGGATGAATCCGTACATTAGTGACACGCTTTGAAGCTCGAGTTCGAACACGAAGGGGTTACGTAGAGTGATGACTAGCTCGACGAGCTCGCCCTGAACGAGAACGATCTTACCCTGCCATGAACCACAAATGAGACATGCATGCTTGAGAAAGAACAGAGGTTTCGCTTACCTGGGCATTCATAGACTTCCGGGGGTTGTATAGAAATGGGTCGGTGACTGCACCTGATATTAAGTTCGCAGCAGTAGCTGGAGCAGTCCTCGAAGCAAAGAGCGACCTAGGTTTCTCAACCGGAAGTCGGTGCAAGGGGAGGCTTGTAGCTCCGTCAGTTGCTTGCAGGATCGCTTGGAAGAAGGGGTACCCACGGCAGCACAGCAATGTTATGGACGGGACATCCAGCCCAGTACTCGATCGTTGAGGTATCGCCCCGCCGCCGTGTCACAGCGAGCGCCCTCGAGGCTGTTTGGTACAAGTGATATTGATCATTGGTGCTAAGGGTACGGTGCATGGTCTTGAGAGCAGATAATGCAATGCGAGCCACAGCCAGTTGATCTATCGAACTTGTAAGATATAGTGGGAGACCGAGAGTACCGACTCACCGGGAAGAGTTTCAGCCACCGCGATGGCCTCCGGAATCACTGCTACTTGGAGTTCTGGCCATCCGAATGAGTTATGTGATAACTCTACCAAATCTAAATTTTCGGAAGAGAGGGTATCTTCTATCGCAGGGTCACTGTGCTCCTTGCCTCCTGCTGTCGGTAGTGCAGCGAGGCTTACAGACTCCAAATTGATGCCGAGAACTTTGCTGGCATATATGAGCAGTTTGAGAACACTCTGGTTGCCTTCCATGTCCTCGTTCCGCCGAACGCCCAAGTTCCCTTTTCGCGGAGAAGCAACAGCGTCATCACTGTTTTCTAGGCCAGCAGTGCGTACGACCAGGCCAGCACTTCCGAGGTCTGACTTTCGCAGTTGGTCATCCTCATCACGGGCACAGACCACTAAATCCATAATGCAGCTAATCACCTCGCGAAGGAGGTACGCCTCTTTTCGCTTGAACCCTAGGCAGTGGTAAACACTTACCATAGATTGCAAGACGACAAGACGTTCGTGGCGACCGAGATGCAACAGCCATGGTCCATGTGCCTGTGATATCGTATTGGCGATTTGCAAGCGAGTGATACCTGTTAGAGTGCTGAGACGCTCGAGGTTGGTCCAAGAGTTGTCAAAGACGAGCTTCTGCCAGCAAGACGTAGCCCCTGGTTGCAGCATCGATGCAAAGGCTAATGCCCCCCACCCTTTCGATGACCATACACAGAAAAGCAATGAGGTCTGTCGCAGAACTGCCGATGTGTAAACGAATGCCAACAAGGAATAATCTTGCCCAGTCTCTGAAGGAACACTGGCCTTGAGATAGATGGCGATGGCTTGTGAGAGCTGCTCGTTGATATCCACCCAGGGCTCCTTCGTGTCACTGTTCGATCCTTGCTGTGGAGATAAATAAGGCGCGCACTCGCCGACAACATATGTCGCGGCTCACCAGCCCTTGGCCGGCAGCCCAGGAATCGAGCACAGAGATGACTGCCATGCCTTCTATCGCTGATGCCTGCCAAGCGGGATCCATTCCAGTCTTGAACAAGTTTAATGCTTCCTGATACCTTCAGTGTTGTGATCAATAGAGTATCATTCAGGTGCATAGGTCGACGGACCAAATTTTAGCGTCTTGTGTTCTTCCCGAGAGGAGAAAAAAGTCGCCGTATACTTTGAAGAGTCTTCCATGAGAGGAGGCTGTTCCAACCGCGCTGACGCGTTTCTTAACTGGTGGTGGTCCCAAGGTAGGTTGTCGTTGTAACGTGCTCGACGCTTGAAGGACTCCAGGACCCACAGATGAGTTGCGTTTTATGCCATAATTTGCAGGCGTAGACAGACTTGAAGACACGAGGTCAGGTTGACTAGAGTGAGAACCAAACGAGGGTTGAAGGAGGTGTGAGTTTGACTCCAGAGCAAATGGCATTTCTGCTGCCGCAGGCAGGATTGGGAAGAGACTGGCGTTTAGGTATTCGTTCCCGACCGGTGTTTCAAGTATGTGGACCTGGTAAAATGAGACGTAAATCATACAGATCTCCTATATCACATACCATGCGACCAAATTCGCTCAGTATTTGCGAACACAAATCTGCGAGTAGCGTTCCGATGTAAAGCTTCTTATTTCCCATTACACTCGGGATTACTGAGAGACCAGGAGGATTTTCGCCGAGGCTGACATGAGGACCTTCATCATCCTGGAATGCAAAGCAGGTTTTGGCAAGCGGGAATGTCGAGCATTCCGGAGAGATCTCTAACAGCGTGTTCTCAAACTGGTCGAGAGCTGATGCCAATGAATAAGTGGAGGAACAAGCGGAAATCCCGATGATTCCCAAGTTGAAGTGTGATGGTCTAAAGAGAGTGAGCGGCGAGTGGGCAGGCGAGCTTGGGTGGGACAGAAAGCTAAGGTGGAGATAGCCGCTCGATAGCGGACTAGGCATGAAACGGGCTGAAGATGTGTTAGTATGAGGGTTGCATGAAATGTTAGGGTCGATGATTGGGCGCACCTCGCTCGTCCTTGGCATCTCCGGGAATATCCCCTAAACGTATGGAATCAAATGTCCGTATTTCAGCAGCATAGGCCTCGAAGGTGGCTCTGTGTATTGGGCCTACTGGGAGGAGGAGTATTCGGATGTGGGCGAGGGAGGCGAAGGCATGCGAGCTCATGGATTTAAGCAATTGTGAATCGGGGAGCGTCCAGGCTGGGTGTCCTACTCAAGATGGTTCAAAAAAAAAAAAAAAGAGTTCATTCCACGACCTTCGATGTCGACGTGAGATTATATGTCTTGAGTGATGTGGTACCATGAAGTTAGTGGAGGTCTTGGGTTGGAGAGTCCGCAGAACTGCCAGATCGCATGGCAACTGCTTCAGTGACTTACCAATTACTTCAATATCCTCACCTGCACGTACTCCGTCGTTGACACTCTACTTGATTCTGACCTGGAAATCTGTAAGGCTGAGCGATGGTGAGTTGAAGTTCCTTCTGCACAGTTGAAATGCTGATAGTTTTCTAACTTGACAGGCTGTGAGTGACAAAGTGCTTGGAGGTTCGATGCTGCTCCTCGCGGTATTCGTATTTGTCTACTACACTACGTGGGCCATCCTTCTCGTCAGTACCAACTTGCAATGCTTCTATTCCATAATGCCCATGTCTTGTTCTCAGCCTTTCTTTGATGCGTCAAGTCCCATACACGACTACTTCCTCGCCCGCGAATGGGCTATCCGCTTGCCAGCATTTATACTCGTGGTCGGGCTCTCAGGAATCGGCTTGTTCATTGGGTCTACAGTCATGAAGGAAAACCATAAAAAGGCTCAAAAGGCCAGGCTTCGTGCAGCCTGATGCGACGGGACTGAAAGGATTACATAGGTATTCTGTATACTACCGTTCCATGATGATCAACCGTGGTACATCAATGCAATGCTATGTAGGTGCCCGTCGGGGGTGTATCATTTGCCTCGGGTCTCTTTCAAAACTGCGCAATTTCTCTGCATTTGCCACGTCTTGCATAGTTTGGGAAATGACAGGGTCTGGCCGGATATCCGGCAGAGCTTCCCCGTTCAGAGCCCGACTTAGCTGGGTAGATTGTTAGTTGGAGGTGCCACGCATTCATGCTCTTGGCCGCTGACCTTGCTAAGTACAGAGTTTCTCCTGCCCGACTCTCTCAGACGATCGAGGAGTGTGAGATGTGGTACCGTGTTCATTGCAATTGGTGCTCGTGACTGGAGGATGAAGATAAACAGGTTGGCTACAGAGGACCAGACCGCCGTCGACAAAGGCTAGGATCACGGTCTCAGCACGTGGTCAGCATGTATGGAGGGGACTGACCAAGAACTCATCCCCGGATCCTGTTGGCTGAAATAGGTCAACTAAGCTTTCAAAGGGTGGCCAAAGTTCGTTCCAGATCTCCTTCGTTAGTTCGCTCCGAGGGTCAACTGCGTGCCGGCTTGGGGACAGCCTGTGAATTAGTAACAGCCAGCTTTTCAAGGCAATGTATGCGTGTTCGATATCCGCGGCTGCAGTTTCGGGAGGTGGGGTGCGTGCTTGAACATAGGCACTCAAGGTCTTGAAATACGGGGATGTGAATCCGTCGAATTGAGCCAAGAGCAAGGTATCATGCTTGCTTGATGGGTCCGAGAGAGCTGCCAAGAGCAAGATGTTCCATGCGCGGAGAGTCACGCCGGGGCGGGGCGATCGCTGTTGGCTGGTTCTTAGTATCGAGAAAGAGCGTTTAGTGAACTCCCGTACCTGCGAATGAATGTCTTCATGCATGTCTGAGAGGGCGTTGCGCCCTAAATTTGCGGCATACAAGACAAGGCGAGCGACTGTGAGGGCCGCAGCAAGCTCATCATCGATATCAGATGTCGACCAAGTCCGGTTTTGCAGAAAATGAAGAGCACTTCGTGCCAATGTCCCAATGACTGTAGAATAGTCCCCTTCGAAATCACGAGCATGTCTCCCCATGAATGTCTGTTTTGGTTGGCAAGGTCTCAACAAACATGCGTGCAACTGCTCACCTCCACGAGAGCTACCAATGTAAGAGGGGTTGCCTGCACCTTGATTCGAAGAATATCATCAAGCACCTCAAGTATGGTTTGGGTAATCAACTGCACCATCCAGGAAGGCCCTGAGGCCTCCATTGACGTGCCTCCGTTGAGAGAAGAGATTGCAGAAAGCAATAGTAAAATGCTCTCCTTGCGTACATTTGATCTCGACAGTGCGAGTCTGAACACTGTGTCAACGCAGGTCAGAAGATCCTAGAGAGTTCCGTGATAAACATTCCGAATCGGCTGCCCCGGAAGTACACCTACACGATGAATGGGTGGCTTGCTGAATCTTAGAAGGTTTGCGGCGAGGGACAAAAGCGTATTGAAATCAAAGTCAGTGTTTACTCCAAGACCCGATGCGCGGCGAGCCATCGCGGTCATCCAGCCGCCCAAATCTGCAGTGCCATCTAGCAAAATATATAAAGCGACAGATCGACGGAGTACACGTTACCTTTGACTATGTTCTCGCTCACCCCCTCGTAGAGCACAGTCTCTACAAACATATTCAAGTGCTCTGCACTGTTTTGGGTAATCTTCCAGTCAATTTCTGGTGGTTGCGAGATAACGCTCTGGAGCAACTCCTCTTGAAAGTTGACAGCAGCTTCTGTGGACCTCCGAGAGTTTCCCTGCATAATACTTTTGAGGACCTCATAAAAGTCAGGGTTCGGAGGCCGCTGAGATGCTAGTGAGATGTAAGAACAGATAAAGTAGACCAAACTCACCCTGCAAAGACTACAAAATATTCCGCTAGGTGTAAGCCTATGCAGGGTGACTGGTCAGAGCGCAAACAACATGCACATAAATTGCGCACGTCACAAGGGTGTTCTCGATAAATTTTTTCGCTTGGTCAACCAGAACATCTTCACTATTGTATTTGAGTGAAACGATAAGCGCCACAGCTTTCTCTATCGAATCACTGAGATAGATGTCAGTGATCATCCCAAGATAGAGGCGGAATTGCATACACTACAAGTACACCAGATATAGCTGTTCCTCTCCTGATATATGTCTGGATTGCAGACAAGGTAACTTGCCGTAGTTCGTAACTAATATCGAGAAGAAGCACGTCCAATGTTTTCCGTAAGGCTTTTCGGAGTAAGACATCGAGGTGCTTGATGGCCAGGCTGCTGAAGTCGTGCTTGAATATGACAGTCATCAGAGATTCGAGTAAACTCTTCAAGGTGAGGACCGGAAGAGTGAGTGGATCCTCTATTGAGCAGATGATGGATAACACAAGGTCTACCCAGATTGTTCCAATCAAGACACGGCAAGGCTTATCGTCGTCGACAAGCGGACTACCCATCATAGAGGGGGGCAAATCGAAAGTATAAGGGGCGTCAAGGATACGGGGGAACACGTGAATGCAGGGATAGCATGAAACTGGAATGTTCTCCAGCTTCTCGAACCGAATGTAGAAAGCTCGTCCACTTGGGGTAGGGACTGCTTCGACTTCGTTGAAACCAACGATCTTGGCGAGGTGCAACTTGAGCTTTCGACAGGAAAGGAGATCTATCTCGATGCCACTTTCCATCATCTGGAGGCTGAGTAACAAGAGTGACACCTGCGACAAATTTGAGAAGCTATGATATTGGCTCAAGAAAGACGAGGTACCATGAGTGATGAAGGGTCCGATCCTGCTCGGTGATCGCTTTTCCCGTCATCGGACGACAAACCATACAATTCCTATCAAGGTATTAGTGCCCACTTATTCGCAGAGAACATTTCTCACGAGATGTGCTGCAGCAGGTCCGTCTTCGTTGTTCCCATTGTTCTGCAAGTAGTTGTCTTCCAAGAGTGCTTCGATGATCACATCCCAAGAGAGAGCTACGATGGAATGATGAACAACAATAGCTCCAATGCAGGCGCACAGAACTTACTTTTCCATGTCGGAAAATATGGATGTAATTGAAGAAGGAATGTCGTCAGCCTGAGGCGTTCAGGAACAGAAAGGGAGGGGAATGCATCGTTCCAGCACAACGTTATGGCTTCACGATGAGCCGGAAGCAATGTTTGTGCCCATGATTCAATCGCAGTCCTGACTTCTTCCTGGAAGATGGATGGAACTACAATAGTAACGTTCAAACTGATAGGCACACCTTTTCGTCCGTCCATATCGATTGGAAACAGCAATAGAATATGTCCAGCACGCACGACCTCCATTGGCGACCCTCAATCTGGAATGCCGGACTAGTGGCATCCATGATGACGCGGAACAATCGCACTACTCCTGCTAGCCTGTCACAGAGTCAAAAATACGGAGGAGTGAGACGCTGAAAAGTGAACGAACCTTGATTCCCAGTTCGTTGAGGGGCGGAAGGCATGTGTCAACAGATCGCGAAATGGGAGGACATCGACAACTAGGACCCTTAAAAGCAGCGATATTCTGATGCTTGAAATCCCGTGATGCTGGACAGTGTAAAATTGCCAGATGCTGAAGATGAGGAGGTAAGGCCAGAAAATCTGTCATTGTCGTCTGGGAGAACATACCATGCGCAAAGTGTGCTCCCGTTTCGCAGCACGAAATTGTCGATTTCATAGGATTCCAGTAGCGATGTATGCAGCATTAATGAGTGCAGAAACTTCGCTACTATACAAACGATTTCTTCGTTGCCAGATGTCACGTATTTGTCCAGGACACGCATGAGAGAGGGATCAACAATGACAGGATCCGCAGCCTTTTCCGCACGGGTGTTCACTCTTCGCCTATTTATTTTCTATGTGAGGGACAGAATAAGCATTCGAGTTGCGGCTCAAACTACGCACCTCGACGGAAGGTTTCTGACTTCCTCCTCCTTAACCAGGGCCAAGGAAAGCAACAAGGTTCTTTCACACCCGTAAAGCAACAGACAAATGGACAAGGAGCGCCTGACGAAGTCGACAGCGCTATGATGGTTCAGTTGAGTGCATATTGTGAGAACCATATAAATTATCCACTCACGTTGATGATAGGTTGGTCGTTTGCTGGAGGCCGGTTTGTACCGCAGACGCTAAGAATGTGAGCATATTCGCAACAACCGGCTGCAATTCTTGGCGTCCCATTGACCGGAGCCAAGTCGACGTCAACATAGCTTCCACAAAGATAGCCCCTTGTGCCAACTTCGTATCCCGCTTGCGCGCTATATTGCCAAACTCGGCAAACGTTGGGACATCTATCTCAACCCCAGACCGAGCAAAAAGTCGCAACCACATGAGGCCGCTCGTCAAACCATCCGGCCGTTCAGTGAAGCGTCGAGTGACACCCCAAGGGTCAGCCGTCTCAAGCCCACCACCACCTGGGCTAGCAAGTGTAGCGTCAACATAAGTACTGAAACGAGCCGCGCCGTCCGTATCCCGGTTCAGCAATCGTTGCAATGATGGCATGGACTTCGCGATGATGAACAAAAATTGGTGAAGAGGCACATCAAAACTTACAGCTTCGTCTAGAACCTCATATTCGAGACTTGTTAGCCACAAAAGGAAGAGGTCGTCGAGGATAGTGAAGTCTACCGAGGTCTGAGAGAGCTTAATGAGGAACCGGAGACATCTGTCTGCAATGTCAGAACCATGGTTCTGAACAATCAAGCGAATCAGTTGTCTAACCCAAGACATGCCTTCCTTGCCTACCTTTTCCAAGGGCTCGACGAGAATCGTAGGCGCGGCTCCTTTGAAGGTGTAGTCTGTCGCAATATCGCGTGTCACGTTAAACACGATGCGAGAGTATGTGAACACGTCTTGGTCGTGCAACGCCAAAAGCCACCGAGTAACATATTTCTGCAACAATGTCCGACGGGAAGCAACATAGTCACCACCATTGTTGACTGAGCTGGTTGGAACGGCACGGCGCAAGTCCCGCGAAGAGGGCCACGGTGCAGGTTCTGCCGGGGAACGTATTCCCGGTAGACTGCGGCCTGCCGAGATGAAGTCTCGGAGGATGGTTGCAAGGTTGTCATCCTTATGACAAAACAATGAACCACAGGAAAACACAGAGATGGTTAAAATCCATACCTCAGCAAAGATCCATCCAAGAAGGGCGCGGGTCAGTCTGAGCAAGGCATATTCTGAAGCTAGTCCATTCGGCCAAAACCGTCTGACTAAAAGCAGTAACCCAATCTCGTTCACAGATAAATCCAGTTCAGACAGACACGCTTCGACCGCAGAGACCAAGGTCTCAACGTCAGCGGATAGGTCAAAGCCTAGAGGAAGTGGGAAATAGCACACTCTGTTGTTCGCTCTGGACCGCGCTGGCAAGAATGGCTGCTTGTCGACACAACAGAAGAAACCAAGCTTGTGTAGGTGTGTTAAGCAATGATGTGCCGGCCCCTCTGAGAAAATGCTGAACTCATAACCAAGAGCATCACGTATGTGGCTGAGGGGTACAACTTCAAACGGATGCCGAGGTGCGTCATCACTATCTCGATTTCCAGGAGGTACAGCTGTCACATTCAACAACGGAGAGGAGCTGGAGAAAGAAGGATTTTGAGCCTCAGATGGCGCCTTGATGGTGGAGGATATATAAGTCAACGTTGACCAGTCAAACATCATCGCATGCGAAGATGCATGGATGGAGTTCGCCTGAAGGTACTCCCCCAAGGCAGCCGAGACTGGCAACTTCCCCGATGAAAGATATGCTTCATACAGTTCTACTAAAACTTGAAGTTCAAGACCTCCCGCGTCGTCGTCGTTCGCGTTGTTTGCAATGATGAAAGAACCGAGTGCTAATCCGTTGTTGTATATCTGTAATTGCGTCCAAAGAGTTGCGAAAGAGATAGATATCTCTTCATAGGTTCGTTTTCCGAGGTCCTCTGAAGAGAGGAAAATATCACCGTAGAAGTCCGCAAAAGTCTGGCCCACCCTGGATAGCGACACCGTCACGTGGCTAGAGTCGAGCTCCAAGGAACCGCAGTGAGAGACAATTAGATTGTCGGAGTCTACGCATGACGAATGTGCAAAGAACTTGCATGAGGTGCAGTGGAGTGCTTGACAGCCCCAGATTGGGTCGCGGCATAGGATACACAGGGGAAGGGTGAAGATATTGGCCAAGCAGAAGGAGTGACCTTCTCTCCAGATCTTGTACACCTCGTCACCTCGTCGTTCTGGGGGAACAAGACAATAACGATGGACCCCCATCTTCTGAGTTTCGCTGTCTGAAGTTGTGACATACTCGAAAAGATGGTTGCCGTCTAGGTAGTCATAGCAGTCGAAGTGTACGGCGCACATACACCCCGAGCACAGAAGACCGAACCCCTTAATGACGCTGGAACACGCTTGACAGCACCGAAGAGATGCTTCGTCGAAGGTGGATGGCCGGTTCGAGGATTGAAAGCGCCAAGGAACGAAACCATGTGTGTACGGTTGGGACGCGATTTGAGGGATGCTAAGGCCAACTTGTGCAGAATGTAGCATGTCCGTATAACAGAAGACTGGTAACACCTTGCTAACGACGACGTGACCAACAGCTTGAGGCCAAAAGGTAGTCAGCAGCGACACAGCCCTATGTCGGCTTTCCGATGTATGATACGCTATAACTTCTAGCAGATCGAGGTAAGCATCTGTTTTGGATGTCACCAAGGTATCCACTAGTCGACAGAGGTCGTACAACGCTTGCGGAGACAACCTCTGGACGTCAACATTCTCCAGAATGGTAGACATGAGTAAAGGCGAGATAGAAGAGAGGAAGTAGATTGGCAGCGGCTGAAGGGGGGCGTTCATCGACTGTAATTTAGAGGATGGAGAAGAGGCTGAACTCCAAGGTTTCCAAAGCTGTCCATTAGCTAAATCGTTGTGCTCTTCCTCAGGCGCCTCGACATGGATGGAAACAGTTGGTGCCGCATCCTGCGTAGAAGAGTGCTCTTCTACAAGAGCCTCAGAGGCATCCTCAACCAAGAATGGTGTGAGACCTGCCTTTGTTAAGATTCGTGGAATCACTTTGTCCTCTCGCGCAATTCAAGTCCTCTAGAGTACCTCTGAGGAGGGCGTTATCAAAAAAGGACAACAACCGAGGGTGCATTTCAGGTGGAAAGGTACTGAAAGCAGGAATCACAGCGAATGCGATGCGAGAGGCTATAGAGGGTGTATCACGATTGACATGGATTAAGAGCCGTGCGACGTCCAAGGATATGGATTGCAGGGCCTTCGGAGGTCTGGAGGGCTTGGGAGAAGACGTCTGGAAGCGACAGTCTTCAGAAATGACGGAGGAAATGACGGATATGCATTGTGAGAGCAATTCAGGGGCCTGAGACCGAGTTTGTCGTATCGGAGAGGGCGACCGGGAACGTCTGCCACTAGTGCTGTTCCGCCTAATCGAGGTTCTGATACTGAAGGACGAATATTTCGTTGTTGAATTGTTGATTTCCAGACCTGTACCGCTAGAGGGGACGTTCAGTCAAGCCACCTGAGCTTTTGACAGTCGTCGTACCCCGGCCCAAATATCTGCCATTCCTGAGATATTGAGAAGAATAGGACTTCTTTTAGTTGGAACATGAGTTCAAGGGTGGCATCAGTAGAAAAGACGTCTGCGTCGTCACCCTCGTCGTCACCCCCGACCTTGAGCGTTGGAGATATCGGAAAATGACGATTTGGCCGAAGAGGATTTGAAGTTACGGTATTCTTGACTATGCCAAGGATTTTCCCAAGTCGGGGCTGCCTCGTATCATTGCTATAGAAACTGAAGGACTCATAAACGGGAGGAGGTTTCGGTCGATTGCACAGCTGTTCTAGAAGTAAACCAAGCAGCTTCCGGGATTCATCCCTTGCATGATTAGCGTTATGGGTCACAGCGACCTTGGCTAAGTGAGCTGAAGGGGATAACCTTTCACCGCCGGGCGTCAATGGAATGTGAAAGGTGGGCGAGGCAACGGACGTTGGTGTCTGGACCTGGTTGTTGTCCGAAGCATGGGGTCGTGGCAACGATTCGGTATCAACGCGCAGCAGTGGGGGAGACGGATTCAAGGGTTTTCGTGGTACTTGAGACATTGAGTGGTCGGGTTATATACGCTCTGAAATCGTTAATGACCGCGAACGTCTCAAGACGAAGTTCGAAGTGATATTGTTATTCGAGCTCAAGTGAAGACGTTAATCTTGGTGTTATGGATTAGTCAGCCTAGTGCACTACTATCACTTGCCTTGTTCCACTACCCAACTCAACATCAAAGATGCCCCAAAGAGCCAAAACCAGCCAGTCTTCAAAGGATTACAAGCAGCAAACGCTCATGGGCTTTCTCAGTTCTTCACCTCCTTCATCATCAACTAGATCATTTCCAGGTCCGCCAAAGCAAAAGCGAAAGCGTCAAACCCTAATAACCCCACCAAATCATTCAGAAGTTGAGGCAGGCGACTCAGACAGCGATGTCGGTGTCATACATTTCGAGCCAGAGGTAATGGATGTCAGTGATGAAGACCAGTCGCCTCATCGACCGAAGAGGAGGAAGAGCCTTGTTGTTACTAACACTCCTGGACGTGAACTCAGCGATGACTCACTGGAAGAAAATATTGAAGTGCTTATAAGGTGGAAAGGGAAGAAAGGCAAGGAGAAAGCTATACTTAATTCGGAAGAAGTTATTCAGCCTCGTCGACGCAAGCTGATCAAGGGCATCAGACCACCTACCCCTGAAGAAGATGATGCACTCGACGAAGTTGACGAAAATCGTAAGCAATCCACAGACCACTACGATACCTTGGTATGTGACGCAGATCGCCAGAAATACTTGAGAACCGTTTCCGTGCTCGGGGCAAAATGTCCGCGTTTCAGAAGAATCTTGAAAAGCTCAAGAGTTAGTATCAGTAATTTCAATTCACATCAACTTGATTAACAGGGAGTTCCTAAAGCTCTCAAAGGCAAAAAGCGTAGTGAAATGGAAATGGTACTCGTGTCCTCGTCCTCCGAAGCGGAGATGCCAGTGGCCCCGTTTAAAGGTGCCAAGCCTTACCGCAGCGGGGAGTCAGGCACATCAGATGATGGCGGCGAAAGTGTTGAAGACGATTTTATCGTCGATGATGATGCGCACAATACTCCCGCAATGCAACTCCCGGTCGCCTTCAGTATGAACACTCACCAAGACCTCGCACATCATTTCAAGATCATCTGTCAGTTGTTTGTGCACATGGCCGTGCGTCCCCTCTCCGAACGGCGTCCCTTCCTCAGACATGTCTTGAAAGGTGCGGCCATTCAAAATAGTTTTGGGACATTAAATTAAATGAACAATGTCGTCAGAAGAAGAATATTTCTCTGTGCCCCTGCAAGTGACCCGCCGCAAATTATCCGGCATGCGCGATTCCCTAGTAGCATCGTCAGTATGGAGACCAAATTTCAAAAAGCCTCTCGAAACATACCCGGAATTTGCTCTGGTACGACTAAATTTCACAGTACCCCAGTGTGATGCGTGTCATCTTGGGGGAAGGGTCTCTACCTTACTGGGACGAGTGACTGGAGAGCCGTACGACGTATATGACTTTGAGGTACTGCCTGGGAACTCTTCTCTCTACTGAGTGCTCACGGATTGTACAGGACATGTCAAATGATGAATTGGATGAAGAGGAAGAGGAAAACAGGAAACGTGATGTCAAGAAAGAGTTTCATCTTGGTCGGTTCTGCGCGACGCGCGCGCAAGTATACCATCAATTCAATCACTGGGAGGTTCGTGCAATATAAACGTAGGCTGACTCCACGGTGACGCAGAACTATGTAGTATTCACTCTACAAATCCCTGCAACAGGAAATCAACGAGGTCCAAGATAAAAGCAACAGGTTTGTAAGGGTTGCGTTCATTGAAGGTATCAAGCCTCCTAGAGATCTTCACGACGCGGACAAAATCATGGACTGGCTCGATCAACGAGGTGTCATTGATATTGAATGGCGGAAGTTGCGGCAGATGATGGACAGTGCGAGGAATTTGGAAATATCTGCGAAGAGAGGAGAGGTTGATGGTGTGGATTCATGAATGTATTTTTCTAGGTAGTACCTTGTGGATAGGGGAAGAAAACTAAAACGGGAACATTTTCTCATGCTTACAATTCCATTGCTTGTTCTGCGACCACCGGATTTACGACGACCTTCATGTCCTACTCGCATTATCAGCATAACCCCACAGGGACATCGTATCCATACGCTGCTTATCATCCCGGAACACCAGGCGCGTATCAAACACAAGGATATGCAGCGTATCAAAGCGCATACGCATCCGGTGTAACTGGCTATGGTGCATGGCCTTACCCGTACAGCTATATCCCCCAGCAACAAGCACAAACTACGCCGCAGGTCGCACGACCCGCTGTACAGACTGCCGTTGCTCCTGTGACAGTCACTACGCCAGCACCAGCTACCACTACCCCGAGGTCGGCCACGTTCACCTCCTACACTCCCACATATGTGCGCGAGACGGGTGCCACTCATGTCGCCAATACCAGTGGGACCGTCGCAAGAGGTCGCAAGCAGGCCAATTTCAAAGGGCTTTTCACGAAAGAACGTTCGTCTTTGTCCATAAACCCTTACAAAAGCACCGTCTGTCCTAATCCCACCCTCAGTCAAAAATTTGATGTATGGTTTTGGCGACGACCGAAACCCAGCGAATGACACGGTCAACGTGATGGAAGAGATATTGGTTGAATTTATTACCGATGTCGTGCGTGCTTTTCATTGGGTGTATCATATTTCACAGCGCCTTTATGAGGAACAATCCTTGGTGTGGTAGTGCCAAACTGCTGGCGGGCCGCAACGGAGGACGCGGCTGTCCATAGAGGACCTACGACGAGCTCTATCAAAACCCGCAGATGCGAAAAAATTAGCTCGGGTGGAGGAGTTATTGTTCATGCAGGAAGACATCAAACGCGCACGCGCACAGTTTGAGGAGTCAGATATCAACCATCCAAAAGAATTATGAAGATGCTTATTAGCTGCATGCTTTTTGTTCATTCCAATGACTGCATTTGCATAATATATCTGTAACTGTGCTATCGACCCCACCCACGGGTCCATAATGGAATTGCGCATCCGGGCGTTGAAACGTTGACTGGGTATGTCAGTGCGAAAGATGGCCGCCGGGAGAAAGTGTTTAGTGGCGAGGGTCGTCGCTTATTCGGATTGTTTCGTTCGCTGAGAGCATGATCTTGTGAACGCCTATCTCATATACGATCAAAAGATTGGGCAAAGGGGATGGCTGTGAATGAAACAAGGCCACAGGTTATTCTTGCATGGCTTCCTCATCATCGTCACTCCCAGCCTCTTCGTTAATTGCCTTGTTGGCCCCTCGTTGGGCATTACGCCCTTGGACACCTAAGCGCAGAAATTGAAACAGAGGTTGTTCGAGAATGCCACCGAGCCCTACCTCCACTTTGAGCTAGCGGCTTCGCGTACTCCTTGAGCCATTCTTCTGATTCCCAGACTACCAAAAGAATGTAACTATTCGTCGGCAAGCACAGGGAGACAGTGCAATGAACGTACTAGCTCTATTTCCGGCACCTGGTTGAATCGTTGCTTTCGTTGGCCTAGCAATATTCACTTTGAGAACTCTGCCACGGAGTTCGTTGAGGTCCATGTTGTCGATCGCGTCCTGGGCATCTGCAGGAGAAGCATAGGTGACGAAAGCAAAGCCACGATGCTTTGCCTCTGAGTAGAGCTGTTAGACATGCCAATGGCTCTTCAGACGACCTACCTGACTCTAACGCAGGATTTGTTGCGGCTAATGGTAGTTGTATTTCAACGACGTCTCCTGTTGAACGTATGGGTGCACTGCAACAATCGAAAGGGTAGAAATAACTCACCGAAAGTTGAGAAATGCTCGTAAATGACACTTTCGTTCACGTCCTCACCTATGCCTCCGACAAAGACGGTTTTCTTGCCTTTTGTGCCCTCTTCCATTGGATAGCAAGGTGCAGCTTAGTTCTGGAGAGAAGAGATATCCCGGTATCCGCTAGAACTAGATTCCGTTCTAGCGCATGCACAACACCTAAAGCAAGTGTGTTTGTCTCAGGTTCCATGATCAAGTCCGTAACTTCATTTCATCATTGCGTGTATCCTTTCCCCTTCTTGGATCTTTCTTCCCCGTGTTAACCAAATTACTACACTTACTTGGCAGATAGCTTGACAATGCGGACGAAAAGGTTACCTGTTTTGTTATAGTCTAGGTGTAGTACCAAGTCAGCCAAGTGTTACTTCCGCTTGTATTGGTATCGATATCCATTTGATACTATCATCTCCCTCTAGACGGGTTGGAATTTGTGGAGAAACCTCGTCCCGAGAATAATTGTTCTTACCTCGTGTTCCGTCCTATCCTTTCCATGCGTTTAATTACCAGACTTCAAGGCCTCTGGGTGACGTCCGCCTCCCTTCAAATTGACTGAATGAGTCTACATCTATACCGCCATCGTGGTCACACCCATTTCAGAAATGGATTCCCTTGCTTCGTTCCTTGTTGACGGCTCTTCCTTGTGGGTATTTTATGTGGCTGGAATGCCTCACATCGTCTCCCCATCATGCCCTCCTCAATCGAATGGGAGCGTGAGCCTGTAGGTTCTTCTTCTTCTCCCTCGTCGGATTCCTCCTTTGACGACGACGAAGTCAATGCTCGTGTTATCCCCCACTGGTCAAAGTACCGCGACCTCATCACAGGCCAGGGGTATCGACTTGATACAGTGCGAGATGTCAAAGAGCATTATCGACGCCATGGTTCAGGGATCGAAAAGCGCGGTATCCACAACTATCTCTCCGGATACCTTGACGCGTGCGCAGGACGCAATGATGGTGCTCTCTGTAAAGACCCTGGCTTGGTTCGTGGGCAATATCCCTTCTTCCATCTTAGTTTTTTTCTGTCCTGATCGCTATTAGCCAGATAATCTTTTCCGAGCTACCTGCTGCAAGACTGGCATGAAATTGATGATCAAGGCTGTAAATCGATTGAGTAGAGAAATTCAAAACGTGCGATATATATCTTCTCCCCACCTGCGACGAGATCCAATGAATCACTGTATACGTGTGTCAGTCACTCTGTCTTCAATGAGTTGGTTGTGACGAGCAGGATTTAGCCATTGTCAATATGATCGACGTACCCGCTGATGACATATGCTTCATTGTGATGGAGGAATGGTCCTCACATTTACTGCCCGAGATACCCTCGACCTTACGCGAATTGTTATCAGCCATTCGCCACTGTATAGAAGTGACTAGATTTCTCAGATCTCCAGCACAATGACATCGCTGACTCAATGTTACTTAGCATGTTGTTTTCATGCATAGGAACCGCATCGTACACCTTGACATATCTCTCCACAATTTCCTCTCGGATTATCAGGGCCGCTATGCGTGCATCGATTACGAACTGAGCCGAAAAGTGGATGACTTGATTGGTCCTGGGGGCATTTGTCCGAGAGGGACCGAGGTTCCACCTGAGCTCGAGCGCGGTCAAGCCAGTAATCCTTACATGGTTGACGTGTGGGCACTGGCAGTGCTTATTCTCAGAGCATGCAAAGTGAGTATGATGATCACATGGTATTTATGCCCCCAGCATGAAATCGACTTTTGAACCTAGGTGGCTGAATTCTACGTCCCTGAACTTTTACATCTAACAAGACCGATGCTCCATGGTAATCCAGACAAACGCCCGTCTGCAGCAGCAGTCTTGCGAGAGTTCAAGCGCGTGGTTCTTTCTATGGCAGAGGAGCGCCTTGGTCCTCGATCCCTCGGGTAGATCAGCTGAGGTACAAGTATTCTTGGAGATGACCTCCTATGGGATGCTCTGCAGGTAATAGGCTTTCAAACTATTTGGCATACTCGAGGGCGTATAAATGCAAAAGCTGACGTGCTCCCAACAGCATGTACGCATCATGATGGTTCTTGTGCGGCTGTAACCTCTTCCTCCAATTTCCGACGTTTTCGTTCCAAATACCGCGCCCTCGCACCTTGTACATCCTCTTCTGTGTTCCTTTTAAGAATCACCCGCTGTCTGGCTTCCTCTTCCTCTTCCTGTTTCTGTGTTTGCTGCCGTTTGCGTTCCTCCTCCATTTGTTGACGAATTTCCGCTGCCCTCCGCTCGTTGATCTCCCTTCGACTCGCCGCGGTCCCAACAGCTCGGTGAATATCAACCTCAGCATTGACTTCTGGTTTGTTGGTGGTCATTTGTAGCCCGAGACGACGCGTATTAGGCGCAGCAAGATTCAAACCGGCTGACAATAGTTCACGTTTGTCGACAATCTGATTATCGTCATTCAGTTCCACCACTTTTCCTTGCTCGCGTGCTATTCGTGCCAGCTCTAAATCAGATTTTGATGGATCTACGGGTTTGGTGATAGTTAGGTTCGGGCGAGGTCCCTGGGGTCCAATTATTGGCTTTGTTTCTGCGGTGGCAGCGACAGCCTCTTCGTGTTGTTGCTCGGATTCTTCCAGCATTTTGCGGTAGAAATGTATCATTCCGGTTGGCGCTCCTTTTGATTTCTTCCTTTCAGCGTCTGAAAAAGCACATGAGGATACTGTCTCGTTGTAAGGAACATGACGGACCTTCTCGTTGCCTCTCCTCTTCCTCCGCCTTTCTCACTTCAGCCATCTGGTCTTTGTACGCCTGCGTGACGAACGCTTCCTTGTCTGCAAATTCATCCCCTTCCTTCTCCCTCTCATGCTGCAGCATTTTTTCCTCGGCTCTTAGACGGTCAAGCCGGCGGGTAGCTGCAGAGTTCAACAGGCCGCCTATATACTTGGGCTGACAAGCAGCATGAGGGCACGTGGTTAAGTGAGGGTGAGATGCACTCGCCTTGCGCTGCTTGGCATCCACTTCCTTGACTTCCTTTTGTCTCTGCTTCACTTCCTGCATCCTGTCCCAAATCTCGTCATACTGATATACCGTAGCGTCCACCTTCATCTCCTGCTCCATGCGGTTCCGCACTGCCTTGGAGGACTCTACATTCTGCGCCAGCAGCTTCTTGTTCGCGGCGACATCCTTACTACTTGAAGCTGTGGGAGCGGCATCTATGGGCTCTTCATCGTCTAGTGATGAGAACGCAGCTGGTTTCTTGAGAGGAGGGGCAGCGCCGACTTGCTTTGCGTTCTTGTTGGTGAGAGAGAATGAGAGCTTCATGATTAGTGCCTGTTATGTAATCCACAGAAAGAATAAGAGGACCCGAAGACATCCTGGCTAGTAGCCGTGTAGCCGCAGCGTGCAACACAAAACTTTCTTGAAGGAAGCCATCATTTTGTCATGGCACAAAGCACTTTCGACCGAAGGCGAATTAACGGTCCAGAAGAATCTTTTCCACCAGTTTTTGACGCCGTCAAGGAGCATGCAAAGATCTGGAGTGCGCGACGCGATCGAGGTGTTGCAGACATACGGCCAATTTGTATGACATGCACATAGTAGTATCACCTCGTAGACCATCTGACGTTCCCTTTCCTGCTTCTAGTTTTGCAACCGGGACTGATAAGTCAGGCGAATGGCTCAGCTTACATCGAGACCGAGAAGACTAAACTAGCATGCGCGGTGTGAGCCATACTCATTCTGTTCAATATTAGTGACATGCAGGGAGTTTGACCGCGCCTTCTGCGTTTGATAGGTATGGGCCAAGACAATCCAAATCCACCACGTACAGTGAAAAAGGGAGATTGAATGTCGAGGTCAAATTCGCACCATTCTCGTGTATTCGCCGCAGAGCACCACTTCGCGTTAGTACCTCTCATGTTCGCAATGACTTGGAACACGCTGAACCGACAGCCTGCCAAAGGACGCCGAAGATAGATCACTAGCTGTCGCGATTCACCAATCAATTGTCTCGTCCGTCCGCCTGGAACTATTTCCAAAGTCGACGATAGATGTTTTCATTACCATCATCGAGAACGATGGTATTGAGGGATGTATAGCATCTGGATCGATAGCAGCTAGTACTGCGCTTGCAGATGCAGGTATCGAGATGTTAGGGCTTGTTGTGTCGTGTCCGGCGGTAAGGAGACCAGTTCGGGATCTGCATCTCGACACTGAGTGACATCAGGTCGTGCTTGAGGATGAAATCCGATTAGATCCGACTGAACAAGAGGCAAGCGCATCAGACGGAACAGTGATAGTTGCCTGTATGCCTGCACTGTCGTCTATCACAAACATATGGCAGTCGGGTCGAATGAGCGCCGATAATGCTCTCAAGGTGAGTATGGCTTCATTTTCATGCAAAGCGCAGCCTTACGTGCAATGTTAGTGTATGGAAATGTGCCAAGATCGATGTACGGATATTCATTCGGTGATTGCGCAGTCTTTGTCGAACAACGACAAAACAACGTAGTCTTATTCTTTCGAATGATGCATTGAGGCACAGCCAGTCTGCAACTCTATTCCAGCACATTGTAGATGCAGATGGAGAAATGGTAGTATCAGAGTCAAGTATGATATGATCGCGGGTCAGGGACTGGTATCATGCACAAGCGAGAAAAGTGAGTCCCCTAATCAGGCCGACTGGCCTGTCTGATGATGACTTCAGAGGTGAATTTCGTTTGACTTTGGTCCTGGTATCAATTGGCGATAAGTCTATGGTATGACAAGCATATCATTTTGCCAGTCCTAACAGTAGTATATAATTGCAACTTGCGAGTTTCGTATATGTTGGAGTCCCGTATGACAATCCACAACCACGAAGTTCGTGAATACCCAGTATTCTTGAGTCCAGCAGTGCGGTGTAGTCTTTTTGCCCTCTTTTTGATAACCGAAAGTATGTCTACGACAGATGCTATCACAATGACTGTCTTCAACCTACTATGTAAGTGGAGGTGCGTCGGTCGCGGGATGCTCTGATGACGCCGCTGATGGGTTTGAATCGTGCTTCTGAGTTTGGTGCGGGAAAGGTGTCGGGGGATGATGCATGGATGGACTTGTTGCGTTGGGAGGCCACTGAGTGACGCCGTGACAGAGCTTGGACGATGTGTCCGGGTATTGGATAAGTGTTCGGGGAGTCTGCAGAACGTGTAAAACGGGCGCGGCCAGGTGGTATAAAGAAATAAGCAGCAGCAAAGGCGGACTGGCCTTCCAACTTACAAAACTTACCGTAAGTTTTTTTGGTGTGGTACTTATAATTCACAGAAACTGCAAAGACTCTAAGAGACCCTGAGACCCGCACATCCGGATCTCCACCAATGAGAGGTGTTCGTTTACCGCACGTAGGCTGTTGTAAGTCACTAACCTCGCTGACCGCCAGTTTCATTTCAGTCATTTTTCTGGTGTGTATCCCAACGACCCTGCAAATACTCCACATTTACTAACTTGAGCGCTTGGCGAGTGCTCGATGAGCAGATCGTTTCAAGGGGAACTGCCACTTTGGGAAACACCCTATACCTATTCTCCCCCCATCAGAACTTGCAAAATTGTCACCAAACTCTTTCGTAAATTTGAGAGGTAGTCTTGTGCAGCAGGCAGGTAGTAATAAAACCTCCCGTCGGTCCCATCGGTCCCGCCTGAGGTCGTCGAGTCAGCATTGTCCGTAGGTCAAGCAATCGGCCCGCCAGGGGGCCCTCAGGGTAGAGTAGTCTATCATGATATTCACGTCGGTGAGGCAATTCTCCTTTCTTTTTTTCATCTTTCCCACTCTCCCATCCAAGATTTCAGAACGTATAACGCGATGCCCAAGCTTCAACTCGAAACGCTTTAGTTCTGTCTCTTTGCATATTTCATAGGCACACATGCTGCCCCGCCCGGAAGTAAAAGTAAGCATTCTCCGGGCATGGGTTTTGTGACCGTGATCATATCAGAGCACCAGCCGTCACCATTCAGATGTTTCAATGGGACTGGGACAGTATAGCAGCAGAATGCACAAATTTATCGGCCCTGCTGATATGGGCGAACGGTTTTTACTTCCCTTCGTTTTGTACATAATGTCGTTTCAGGATATGGCTACGTTCAGGTCTCCCCCGCTCAGGAACATGTAACTGGAGACGAGTGGTGGACTGACTACCAGCCGGTTTCTTATATCCTCACGTCCAAGAGGGGAAATCGCACTCAGTACGCGAATATGATTCAAAGCTGTGAAGCAGCGGGCGTGGGCATCATCGCCGACACTATATTCAATCATATGACGGGTGAGTCTAATGGTATGTATCCCGCTTGATGGATGAATCATCAGTGGAACCAGCGTAACTTTGACAGGCACTGGAATTGCAGGAAGCCGTAACTATACTCCCTCCCTTATTCCGTGCGCATTGACGAGATCTATGTTCAGCTTTTACTCAGTACGATTATCCCGCGGTACCCTACGCCTCCGACGTACGCTCATTCCTATTTTCCCCACACCACCACCAACTAACGACAATATCAGAATCTTCACTATTGCGGTCTGGAACCTGACAACAACATCGCGAACTGGGACAATGAGGTGGAAGTGTGGTCCTGCCAGCTAGGAGGGTTCGCAGAGTACGGTTAACTCTAGGGTCCATCAGTTATTCGCGGGCTTAAATAATGACACCTCCAGCCTCGAAACAGACACCGAATATATACAACAGGTGGAAGCGGCGTACGCGAACGACTTGATGAGTCTTGGCGTGAAAGGGCTCCGACTCGATGCTGCGAAAGGCGAGGACCTTACGGCTTATCATCATGGCTGGTCTTTTGACGTATTGCCACGGGACAGACATCGCACCAGCTAACCTCGTCAACATTACGAGCCGCTTCAACAGGAAATCTTATATTACTCAGGAGGTATGCACGACTAGTGGATCAAAGAGGTAGTGGTTTTAAGAGCTGGCGCCGATCATATGAAGGTAATCTGGGGAGCAGGGCAACCTGTTACGCCCGCTCTTTATACCGGAATAGAGGACGTGATGGAGTTAGTGGACCTTTTCTGACGTGGCTTTTGGCGCCTGATTGTTGGTGCTAGGTTTCGATACACCTCCGCGCTTCAGATTGCATTCCTTGGGGGCGGGATCAGCAGTCTTGAAAATTTGGACAATCAAGGTACATTCAACTAACATCTTCAAGCTTGATATTCTCAACCGTTTGGTGTTAGGTTGGGTGGCGGGCATAGGTGCTAACCTGTTTGTTGCGGATCACGATACTGAACGAGTAGGTGTTTTTCTTTCACTCATCCCATGAAACAGGGAGGATCATCCCTCAACTACCAGTCTCCATCAAAGACCTATACGTTGGCCCACATATTTTCTCTGTGAGGCAATCACCGTAATGGCACCGTTTTTATTTGCGTTGACACTTCTCTGAGTGCACATGCGTACGGAACGCCCACGGTGCTGTCAAGTTACGAGTTCAGCACGTATGATCAGGGTGCACCGAATGAAGGTGCGGGTACATGTTCGGACGGCACCGGGGAGAACGGACCCTTGTGCTAGATGTACACCAGCCTAGAATCAAGATGCAACTCAAGGCTGTGTCAGCATCGTTGGTCCGCAATCGCTGGGATGGCAGGCTTCCGCAATAATGTAGGATCCACTGCGCTAGAAAGCTGGGTTTCTCCAGCTGCCGACCAAATTGCGTTCGGACGAGGTGAGCAGGGTCTTAGCCTGCTCCGTCTATGATATCTTGTTCAGTACCACATGGCAGGTTCCCTGGGCTTCGTTGCAATCAACAACGATGACCACCCCTGGGCTGCGACTTTTATTACTTCGTTACCTGCGGGCACATACTGCGACGTAATCAGCGGTGCATCGTGCGGTTCTGGATGTGCTGGAGCTTCGTGCGTCCCTTTTCTCTTCTAAAACATGTGCTCACCGGGTCACATCCATAGTTACACTGTTGCTTTTGACGGCACGTTTACTGCAACTGTACTTGCGCGGAATGCCATCGCAATGCATACTGGTGCTATGGGAACGGGCACTACGGTAGCTATCACATTCGCCATTTCGGTGACGACGACCTACGGGGAGGTGTCTGGTGATTTCCCCCCGGAACCAGACTGATCCACTGGCTTGAAGAATATCTCCCTCGCAGGAAGTCTGCCGGAGCTCGGTGGCTGGGATGTAGATACCTCGGTACGTGACCATAGTTTATTGACGAGTAGCACGCACTCATCAATCCGTCAGATTACACTGTCTTCTGCCAACTATCCTACTTGGGTAGTTACAATAGAACTCCCATTGAACACAACTTTTGAGTACAAATTCATCCGCAAGGAGGCAAAATGGCACGGTAAGTTTTCCATAGGCAGAGAAGCATCGGGTCATTGCATATATCCCCCATCCCCCAGGTCATCTGGGAGTCGGATTGCAACAGAGATAACACCACCCCTACCAACGGGACACAGACATTGAATGACATGACATCTGGCGTTGAATCTGATGGTGACTTCCTGGTTTGGGATTTATACATCAAATTTATAGGGGAAAGTTGTCTAAATCGCCAAATATGATAAGTTATAGCCAGGAGTTGTTGGATAGTAACAAAGCAGGAAAAGGAGATGATATACACTCATCACGAAGGAATTTGCATTACATGGCACGTAAAGTTGGAACGTCAGCATTATTCTGCGCTGCTGGACGCTTCCTTAAGCGATAGTACATGATAAGTTCAGAGGACTGTTTCCATAAGTATTGCCGCACTGCAGCAAGAGTCATGTCGAGCGAGAGCACCGAATCGTTACAAAGGATTTCATAGTTTTCCTCTGCTCGGGCACGGTGGCTCTTAGTGCAAGGAGAGCCTGGTGTGGGCGTGTCGACAGGGGAGGGAGCTGCGAAGTTAGCTCCACTTGAGATCCTCCTTTCCAATTTGTCTTGGACCTTTAGGTGTTTGATGAGCTCGCAAATCAATATATAGATATCTCCACATACATGACAGGCCAACTTCCGTACACGCAGGAATCTGCTCGCAGTCAACTTTGATTGTGCGCTGACGAAACAGTCAATATGGGGTAAGGTAGGTTGGATGTTCAACATACATATTCAAGAGCTCGGGCAGTTGCTCTCCATCAGGATCTGGATTAGGCCAAGGCAGCAGGACGAAGCTGATTTTTATCGCATGCGGAGCAATGACCTTATTAAAGAGGACGTATTCCAGTAGCCAAAGTGGCATGGTTTCCTCGAGAGTATATATATCAGCCCATGTGGTCGAGACACTGCCTTGGTATACGGTTTTCCAGCCAGGGTAAGATTCGTCGGACATCATGACTGTCATGTTCGGTGGTAGCGGGAGCGTCGGAGCTTCACTAGACGAAGGGGGGGAGATAGAGTTTGACAACAAGATCTGGGCTGTCGTCTTGGTAACACCGGACACCAGCTCCTGTAAAAAATCAGCTGCGCGATTAAACTAACAAAAGATTCATACCTCTGGAACAGTTGGAGTGTCTGTAGGGTTTCCAGCAGTGGTCGTGATTGGAGAGCCTGGAACAGTGTCGCCCATTACTTTTCGGCTCGGCCCCTTTCCAAAGTTTTTGAGACGACCTATGAAGCCTCCGCCTGGCGTGCTCGGGGTAATCGGCACAGAAGATTCAGCAGCATGTCGTGGAGGGCTCCCAAGACCACCCCAAGCGGGAAAATCTCCATCCGACAAAGCAGTACCTGCTGTAGAAGGGCGCCGAACCGGCGCGGAGAAATAATCAATCTCGCGACTTGCGCTCGGTGGTGGTATATCAAGCCCATGGGTTCGAATGGGTCGAGGAATAGATGTCTTACCATCGGACGGAGACGGCGACTGAGGAATCGCGTCCAGTGGTCGAGTGACTTTCAATGATATCATAGGAGTGAGGAGAGGAGAAGACTTAGTGGTCAAGTGTAGAGCCGGGATGACCGCTGGTAATGCAGTGGCAGACGTGATGACTGCTGTACATATTGGCGTGCGTGGTGAGGACCTCGAAGATGTTTCTGAAGGTGAGCGACGTCCAGGTGAGCTGGAAGAGTTGCCATTAAGATCTATATGGGTCGGTGCGACGCGGTGGTACGTGTTTGAGTGATCGTGTTGGCTCGAATCTGGAGCTTGGGCGTCACGTTTTCGGCGGACGCGCTGTTCTTCCCGTATGAAGCCAATGAATAAGTTGCGGAGAACCCATTTTCCTATGTTAACTTGAAACCTTCACATCAGCATAGTGCTTGCAAGGTATACCACATAAACTCACATCTGAGCTCATCGTTGAAATGCTTATCCGGATCAAACCCTGCCTCATCGGCGTAAATCTCTGCATCAAAGCATCGCTCGCTAATGTGCACGGTAAGCACTCCGGTTTTCGTGTCCACAGACGACCAGGCGGACACGACGGCTTCTCCCTCGATGCGCTCTCTGACAGCTTCGAGAGCTTCTCGAGGGCTCCGGTCCTTATCCCCAGCAGCACTGCTGTTCCCCCTGCTACGGGCGCTGCCATTCATGCTTCCACAGCGACTGGCAGCTCGAACATCCTCCCTCGTGTACCAGCCCTGACATATTCCGCGGACAATGTCCCACACTGCAACATCGCCTCTTGTGTCGACCGTCAAGGCATGCATGCGATCGTTGAGCAGGATCGCTCGCACAAGGCCACGAGAACCTGCAATCACAGAGTCCGGGGCAGTATTGTGAGGTACGGCTTCCGAAGCAAGTTCGCGCAGTTCGTAAGCCGTGCAGGCTGTGTGAGTGTCGTGCGCAGGATCTTGGTCTATATTCGACATCGAGGCTTCGCTTCTCATACTCTTGAGGGCATTCGATGGCATGAGAGCGGCAGAATGCTGGAAGGCAGTATTGAAAGCTGACCGCGCGCCTGGAACAGAAACAATGGAAGCAGCAGAATATAGGGTGGCTATCTCAGCGTCGCGTCCTCGAGACATAAACGAGGATGGCGAAAAAGGGCCATTTGGAGACGTGAGGCGGACAAGGGACGAAAGAGGTACGCCTGGGTATGAGGGCAATTCGTCATCTCTGCGGCCTTGAACATTGGGTGAGTATTTAGACTATGAACGGACCGCGGGACACATTTACCTTGATGGATCGAAGGCGGGCCAGACCAGGTCGGCTCCGTTCCAACGGAGACGCGCCTCCTGGTAATGGTAGCGACAGGAGAATCTGCAAATAGAGCTCGATCCTCATCTGTATTGCGCCTCGAGGATCTCTTTGGAACTTTCCAGCGGCCGATACTGGAACTTCCTGACGCTGTCCAAAGCAGTCCATCATCTGCAGTCACAATCTTGTTTATACCCTCTCCCGCTTCCTCGCTCGACTCCCGTGCAAGAACGATGCATACACCATCCGCAACTTCCGAACAATCCTCAACGTCTACCTTACAGAGAATTCCAGATTTATCTCCTGAGTAAAACACTTCTAGGGATGGGTGAGTAGAATATAGAGACCATACAGAATCCGTGTGATATGTGAATGTGTGCAGGCAGCGTTGAGAAGAGAGAGACCAGAGCTTGATGGATGCTACCGCATTATAAGATGTCGAATAAGTGAAACGATGTGCAACGTGCTCACCATCAGCAGAACCTGTGAGGAGCTAGAACAGGCGTCAAACTGCGTTCGAGATGAAATTGACGCACAAGCTTACATATCTAGCATCTTCGGATATTAATATCGCGCGTATGTTGTCGGTATGCCCAACGAGCTTCCCGGTACGCTTTCCGGACCGCGGATCCCACATTCGTATTACGCGTTCCGGAGACCCACTTGCGATTGCGTGGCCACATGGATCCGCTGCGAGAGCGTATACGGAAGCTTTAGGTGCAGTCGTGTCTGGAGGGTTGAGGGTCAAAAGAGACTGATGTGGGGATGACGACCTGGTGAGGTCCCACAGCTTGATGGTCCGATCAAACGAACCCGATACTATCCAATTTGGTTCGGGGCTAGACTGGTGAATGAGAGGCTGAATCTTTCATGTTTCTGTTACGACGGAATTACCAGAAAGCAAGACAGCGGGCGTAGTCAGCGTGTGTCCCGATTATTGACGGGTCCATCGAAGGGTTGGAGTGTGGATTCCATGATTTGATAGTGCCATCAGACGACGCGGATATTACTGTACTACGTTGTCAGCATGACGATTACACCAGCGAAGGAAACCGACCAGTCTGATTATAGTTGCAGAGGAGAATATCATTGATCCAATCTGTATGCATCTGAGCAGACTGCCGAAATTGGGCTTGCTAGGTATCACATTGGTCTATGTTCTTACAAGAGTCGATGTTGCGCTCACCGTGGCAAACTCTAGTCTCTCGAGGGCGAGCTCCCATTGACGCTCATATGGGATGTCATGGTGCATACTACTCCTCCGCCTTCTGCCACCACTCTCTTTCACATCCCCGAGTACATCCCCATCTCGTCGTTCTTCTTCTTCTGTTTCCTCATCCAAAGTCTCGTCTGCCATTCCTGTTAACATTTCCCATCTGACCACTCGACCGCGACGCGAGGGAAGCATTCGCCTAAACGGTAGTCCCAAGTCCCAGGAGATGACTTGACCGTCTCGACCCCCCGTATACAAGATCCCTTCCGGTGCTGCCCGACCTTCCAGCTGAGTAGTAGAGTCGAGTGCAAGGGACATAACACCTAGACGGTGTTTGGGTTGACTGGATTCATGGAGTTCTTCCGGTTGGTTTTGCGAAAGGAGAAGGAGAGGACGTGGTGAACCATTTCGTGGAATACCCAGCGGGGGGAGTTTGAGACGGGGAAGGCGGTCTGCTGGGGGCGGTATCACATAGGATACCCGACGTTTTGGAGGTGCCATGGGGTAGGAAGGAAGGAGAAACGAGCGATTTACATACAGACACAAGGGAAATGCGATCAGGTAGTGGTGGCCCAGATTGGTTAGTATTCTGACACGCAAGCTGTCCTACAAAAACACAACAACAATCAGGAATATGATATGTTGCTGCTAACCGTGTCGACAATCGACTTGGGAGATCACACCGTGTGCCAGGCCTTGTGCCTGAGCTGTGTTCCTCGGTCTCAGATGATCATGATAGTAGCACCTATGTCTTATATCCTCGTTCCTTGTATCTTTGAAGTAAAACCTACCGTACTCGAGGTTGGTGCGCTCTCACTTGTGATTCTGCCTTTCGCGGTCATCGAGACTCTCGTTGCTTTACGGCTTGTCCGCCCGCCTCCATGCCAGTGAGTTCATACGAAAGGTTTTGCATGGGTAAGTTCGCAGGTCTGTGGGTGTTTTATTGAGACCATCTTGTTCTGTGAACTCGGAGATCACGTAAAACCCGTCCAAGTCTCGACAATAAATGCTAGATTGACTTCGAATGCACGACGCAGCCGGATCCATTTCTCTCTAGGAGTGAAAGTGAAATTATAAAATTCATAAAAACTGCGACGACGTGGTCCACATAAGTGAAGTTATGTGTAGACAGAGAGACCACCGAGTAAATGCGGAAATATTGCGTAAGCGAAGTGCACCACAAAGTCCTTTGAAGCGACTTGCAGGAGCGATAAATCTCTAGCACACCATGTTTCAACGCGATCCACGGGCAGGTGCATTCCTAGGTGGTGACAGAGTTTCAGGACAAGACATCCGCGATCAAAATGGTGAGCGAGTCAACTATCGACACCACGCGACGTACTGCTCACCTCTGTTCATCATCGATCCATCAGTCACCGCAGCACTGTCAATTGCTAACATAGTCAAAAGTTCTTTGGGCCCTCTTGGGCTCGACAAGATGCTCGTCGACAATATCGGGGTAGGCGCGTCCTTGCGTGTGTTTCGGATCAGTGTTTACTGCGTCTTTAGGAAGTGACCATCTCGAACGATGGTGCGACTATTCTTTCGCTTTTGTCGGTGGAGCACCCAGCAGGAAAGATCTTTGTCGATCTGGCACAAAAGCAGGACAAGGAGGTCGGAGATGGAACGACCTCTGTGGTCATCATCGCAGCTGAGCTGCTTCGTCGCGCCAACGAACTTGTCAAAGCTAAGATCCACCCCACAACTATCATCACTGGATACAGGCTCGCTTGCAGGGAGGCTGTTAGGTTTATGCAAGACAATTTAAGCATCAAAGTTGATGCGCTAGGACGTGATGCATTGATCAACGCTGCCAAGACGAGCATGGCCAGCAAGATCATTAGGAAGTGCGTCGAAATCTCATGTGCTGGTCCTAACTAAGGTCTAAAGCTCCTTTTAGCGATGACGATCTCTTTGCTCCTATGGCTGTCGATGCAATGCTCGCTGTTAAGTCGATCAACCTCCGAGGGGACATCAAGTACCCAGTCAAAGCCGTCAATGTACTCAAGGCCCATGGCAGAAGTGCAAGGGAGTCCCTTTTTATTCAGGGTTATGCACTGAATTGCACCATCGCAAGTCAAGGTTCGGTGGTTACTTTCCTTGCCTTCGTTGGTTCACACAAGCCTGCAGCGATGAAAAAACGCATTACCAATGCAAAAATTGCCTGCCTCGATATTAACCTCCAAAAAGCCCGCATGCAATTGGGCGTTCAAATTCTCGTAGACGATCCCGAACAGCTAGAGGAAATTCGCAAACGGTGCGTTTGCATTTATACCCCTGGCCACTGTACTGACGAACACGAAGTGAGGCTGAAATTACCCTTGAGCGCATTCGCAAAATCCTCGCGGCTGGGGCCAACGTTGTTCTCACTACCAAAGGCATTGATGATCTGTGTTTGAAGGAGTTCGTAGAAGCTGGGGCAATGGCCGTCCGTCGTTGCCGCAAGGAGGACCTCAGGCGTATTGCAAAAGCCACGGGAGGAACTCTGATTTCAAGTCTTGCAGACTTGGAAGGAAATGAAACCTATGAAACTAGCTACCTGGGCACAGCCGACGAAGTCGTACAGGAGCGCATCTCTGATGACGAGCTGATCCTCATCAAGGGTACAAGAGTCGTAAACTCTGCATCTATTGTCTTGCGTGGTGCGAACGACTATATGTTGGACGAGATGGAGCGGGCGTTGCATGATACGTTATCTGTGATCAAGCGAACGTTGGAGAGCGGCACGGTTGTTCCTGGTGGAGGTGCAGTTGAATCCGCCCTTAGTATCTACCTCGAAAATTTTGCAACAACGCTTGTAAGTCTCCTTCTGCTCTGTGATAAATCTGCGCAGATTCCTCAAAGTTTTCTAGGGCTCGAGGGAACAGTTGGCAATCGCCGAGTTTGCTGCTGCTCTGCTGTCAATCCCCAAGCAACTCGCGGTGAACGCCGCGAAAGATTCCACCGAGCTCGTCGCCAAGCTCCGTTCTTACCACAATGCAGCGCAAAGCGCTCCTGCGGGTGATCCGAAGAAAGTGCTTCTGCGATATGGCCTTGACCTCATGAATGGTGATGTGCGAGACAATGTTGCTGCGGGCGTGCTCGAGCCCACGTTGAGCAAAGTCAGAAGTTTGAAGTCTGCATATGAGGCCGCCATCTCCTTATTGCGGATTGATGATGCTATCCAATGTATACCAGGTGAGATGCCCGCCATTGATCACGAAAACTTTCCCTTTTGTTGATCGTTTTCCTGGCAGAACCCAAGCCGGAGGCAGATGGACACGGGCACTAATGGGTAGCTGTTTGAATGAGAATACATGTAAATTCATACGCCTAATACGCATGCGACGAGTATTGTGGTTACCAGTCTTGGTCACGGTGCACATGTAGACTTCTGTTTGTCGTCTGAGGGACAAAATACGCTATTTACTTTTGATTTACTCGGCCCTCTAAGCTCAGGCCCCAGGTATAAGTTCCCCGATGGCTCAAGATCATTGGAATTGGTGGTATCGTACTGTAACACTAGCAACTCCACCATCTGCAGTGCAGGAGTAAAGAATGCAGAACTCCATTGATGTGGACTCGGGTCACATGACGAGTAAGCGCGGTTGGTTTGGTACGCCTTCGTTCCGTTGTGCAGTCGTCTTCGAAATTTTGTCAAGCATCTCATCTTCCCGCTGATCTCTTCGCTGTCTTCCACGACGAGTGCGCCTCTTGGAACCTCCTTGGAATTCCCCTGACTTTATGCGAATTATTCTAAGCCTCTAGGCTGATGCTATGCAACAGGAAGAGTTCAGAGCCACATCCTCAGTCACGACTTCCCCTCACATCGGACAACGTTTCCAAGTGCTGATATGGACATGTCTCGACTATGACCTTGCCCAATCCGCTGTATTTTATGCAGAGCGGTACCACGTCATGGACGAGCAGAACCACGATGCACGCCATCTCTATGCGACCGCCCTCCTCCGTGCAAGACAGCCACATTCTGCGCTGTATGTAGTGAGCAGCACGGAACACGCGAAGTGCGGTGGGTGTCTCAAAATTAAAGGGCAATGTTGCATGGCCCTTTCGCGATATCGACAGGCGCATGAAGCCCTAGAGGCTGCTCTGGAAGATACAAATGTTCCATCACGTACGTGTTCGGTTGAGGCGTTATTGCTATCTTCTGATTTGTCTCCTCAGCGTCGGTGGATCTCGGGACAGCACGAGCTTTTTCAGAGGAGGCGGCACTGCGATGTCGAGCCGGAACAATGGCGATGAAAGGTAATCTGCCTGAGAAAGCTACAGCTAGTTTCCGCCAGGCCTTAGCTTTGAATCCGCTGCTTTGGGAAGCCTTTGAGGGATTGTGCTTGCTTGGTAGGTGATGCCGAGATACTTATACTAGCGGGAGTTTATGATTTAAATGCGACCAGGTACTGCTCCTGAAGTTGACGAGATCTTTCCTCCACGATTTTTACCGATAAAACAGGCGCCTCCTGACGAGCCTCCACCCACCACGGTTATGCCAGGACCGACTGCCACAGGCGCCGGATTTTTTACCCCTGATGTTGCTCAGAATAATAATATTCTTCGAGGTCGGAAAATTTATCCTCGAGCGTTCCGGATGGATCCGCCACCTGGCCCACGCGACTTATTGTAAGATCGTATATTTACGAGCATCCTGTAAAGATGACAGGCATGCTGACTATACCAATCTTTAGAGCTACCAACGATTCGTTTCTTCAAACGGAGAGTTCCTTTCTCCAGCCACCAGTAGCCCGCGGCCTTCGAACGGGGAACGCTGCGGCGGGACCGTCTCAACCTCCCGCTCGACCCCTTTCATCAGCCGACGAGACCGGACCAGTGCAAAAGCGCTTACGCTCGACAACCCGCCAACAGAGCATCGAAATGGTCAAGTGCAAGCCATCCAAGCCATCGGTGGACGAACCCCTGAAAAAGGCACGCGCCCGACCGGCCTTAAAATTTGCTAACATCTTCTCATCACCCGGCCGTCGTTCTCAGTCTATTCAGAACTCAAGGAACACCACCGGAGTGGGAAAGAATGAGCGGCATCCTGGGAATAATGGGGTTGGGCCGCGGCGTAGCACGCGGTTGTTGAGTGGTGTTACCAGCAAACCGACTGGAAAGGTCAGCATCCAATGAAGCGTGTGACTCCTTACGAAGTCGTCAACACGTTTTACATATGCTCACTTGGGGACCTCTTCTATCACAGCATCCACCGTTGCGAGAGCGCCGTCGTCAACTAACGACCTCACGGTCACGGTCAACTGAGTCCGATGTAGAGGAAGATACCATCCCCACTGCAGATGTTGCATCTTCTACATCACCAACTTCAAATGCACAGTCACCGCACTCGGATACTTCCCCAGCACCGAGTAACTGGACTCCTGCTCACGAGCAGGCTGCTCAGGAGGCTTATGAACGGGAGATGGCTGACTACTACATTTACGATCTGATGCGGCGATTTGCACGGGCCACCAGAGCATTGTCGGTTTATGACTGCTATTCCTGTCTAATGGAACTCGAACACATTCCATCCACACACCAGCAATCATCGTGGGTATTGGCCATGGTTGGACGTGCTCATTATGAAAGATTGGAGTATGCATCTGTACGTAATATTCCTAGTATTTGTCCGCCGCGTTAAGTTCCATCCGGCTAATTTACGTGGTTTTCATAGGCTGAGCGGGCATTTAGGGCTGCCCGGGCCCTAGAGCCTTACCGAGTGTACGATATGGAAGTGTATTCCACTCTCCTATGGCATCTACAGCAAAACGTGCAGCTTTCATTCCTCGCACAGGAGTTAATGAGCATCAATCCGCATTCACCACAGGCTTGGATCGCTGCTGGCAATCTGTTTTCCCTTCAAAAAGAGCGTTCACACGCCCTGGCGTGTTTCCGACGCGCAGCTGAGCTGGATCCATCCTGTGCATATGCGTTCACGTTGAGTGGGCACGAGTCGATTGACGAGGACCTTGATAAGGCGATTTCGTTCTTCCAGACTGCTTTACGTGCAGACCAGCGACATTACAATGCCTGGTAAGTGAAAGCTTGGTAGTCCATCACCGCGGCACGCAATGGTGCTTCGAATCGTGAACAAGGCTGATTGGTTTGATGATAGGTATGGTCTGGGTACCTGTTATCTGCGAATGAGCAAAATTCGCCTCGCGGAGTACCATTACCGCAAGGCACTCGAAATACACCCTCAGAATGCAGTACTCCTCGGATGCGTGGGCATGGTGAGTTGTTCCGTCTGATTTCCATTGACTCCTGATAAGGGAGTTGATATGTTTTCCCATCGCTATTTGACTGACTTGGATATGGCAGACTGTGGAACGTCGCGGAGATAAGACTGCAGCATACTCTCTTTTTGATCAGGCTGTGCGCCTTGCCCCAGACAATGCGCTTGTTCGATATCGGCGAGCGAAAATGCTTATCTCAATGAAGCGATACCAGGTAAGCTGCCGGTCGGCTCGAAAAAGATATTTGTTGACTGAATCCGTTCTGCTGTTGTGTCTACGTTATTCTTATCTATGGATTCGCAGGAAGCTATCGAGGATTTGCAAGAGCTTCGCAATACCTCGCCTGAGGAGTCGAATGTCGTCTTCCAATTTGCTAAGGTCTATCGACTGATGGGAAATGAGGTGATGTCTGCACACTGGCTCGCCATCGCCCGAGATATCTCGCCGAAAAGTGTCAACAAACTGAAGAAGCTTATCGACACTGTGAAGGACGAGGAAGTCAGAGATGACCAGATGGATGAAGGTTGATGAGACTGCGACGCGTGGACACACGACACTTGGCCTGATAGTACGCTGTGGATAGTAGGCTAATAAGACAAAGGGCGGAATGGACTACCTCGGTGGAGATTGACTGTCAGACAAACTTTTTACGGGACATACAATATCATACTAGGACGGTATCATGATGAGGCGTGGTGGCGGCATCATCGTGTGACCAGAAAAATGAGGAGAGTTATTTTGACATGTTTTGGTAGTGGCTGATCGGTGACTTGAATGAGGGGCTTCTTTTCCGAGGTAATCACTTTTCGAGTCATTGCACATTCAAACTCTCGCTATTTCAAAATTACTATATAAACCTCACCGTCTCATCTTCCTCCTTCCTACACTTCCCCCCCTCACAACAACACCATGCCCTCACAATAAGTTTACTAACCCTCGTCCCCGCCGCTCCCCTCTCGCCGCGTCTATTGCAAGAACGCAGGCCAAACCTTCTCCTGAAGTATGGTTAACAAACTCGCTCGTAAATCCAACAACGGCACCATTCTGTTCGAGCCTTTCATCGTGTACCGTATATACCGGTAAACCCAGTTTCGAATTGGTATGTCTTGCTAGATGTCATTGCCTCCAACAGCGCGAGCTGACGTCTTGTGACGCGCCAGACACCACGTTCTTCCCATACAAAATATCCACCTCTCACCTCCCGCAAATGTCAGCAGAATCTTCCAACTTATTTACAATGGCCCGTAACAAGTTGCATGAAGTTGTGGGCGGCAAGGACAACTGTAACCTCCACCGCTGGGTGCTCCTTAAAAACTCGATGTTCCATTCACAACCTGCCCCTACTCCATCTCCAATCAACGGTCCACCCAATCCCATATCTGTATTTTCCGAACAAGACGTAGAAGGTGACGAAGATGATGGTGAGATGGAAGAGTCAGATTCGTTCATGTTCCCGGACGCTAGCAAACTAGTAACTCGAGGTGGAGCTGACATGAATGCTTCTGAAGCTGAATGGCTCGACTCCCTCTTAGAAACCCTTTGCGAGGACGAGTTTGGCTCAGGTGCAGATGTGGATGTTCGAGTCTCGGTCGTTGCCGTAGAGGACGAGGAAGACACGCCACTCAGCCCCCTGACGTCACCCATGTCATCTTCCGACGACCTCCTGAATCTACATGCGTATTATTCTCCACCGATCGCTGTACCATATCCTGTACCATATCCACCTTTTCACCCACCACTCGTTCGTCCATATGAACTCGGTCCTATCATTGAGTCTCCCTCGAGTTCCCCTCCTCCAGTAGATGACGCTCTTCCTTACTATGATATCGACGAGCTGGATGATCTCTCCATGCCCGAAGCCATAGAAGATACTTCTGACGACGACTCTGACGCCACTTCAACGCCGTCGCTAGGCCAGTCTTCGGTTATTTTCTACGTGGATCCTGCCTCCGTCGTACTTGCAGGGGAACGCAGACGGCGTCGGTCTCGACCCGACGTGTACATTCGTACCACTGGTTCATTCCTTGATCGTTATGAGCTTGACCCTCTCCCGTTTCCCGATGAAGACAACTTCCAATCATATAATTATGTCTACCAAGAGTGCTAGCTAGTCGTCCTATGTCCATACTATAATTCACACTTACAGATACGTTGCTTGTTCATATGCTAGTTAGTTCATGTATTTTTTCCCCTCTGGAAATGCTTGTTGGTATCTCGCTCCTTAGCAGGCGTGATATTTACTGTTCTTGCATACGTACAACCGAAACAATCCCGACAACACCCGACCAGTTTTACTCTCACATGGTAACAGTGACCTCATTAGCGAGGACAGCCTTCGGGAAAACGTCCGCTTGGTCATTCCAAGTTAGCATACATCATGTGGATCCCACAAGGGTAAAATATCCCAGACTGTGTTTCCCTCTTGCAACAATGGGGTCCGCTTAACGTACTGTACGGAGAGGTTGTTGAAGGCGGTTGGACAGGCCCCTGACGTGGGAAGTGGTCGAGATTCGACAAAGGGAGCTAATTTTCAACACGTTATCGTGTGACGAGTAGACACCCATCCCTGGATTGATCATACCTAGACGCATCAAACACGGAGATTCCTTTTCTAGCTTGGAAACGAGGTTGCTGTAGACATTCGTCAGATACATATTCAAGGCCTGGAATGATTATCGCAAGTCTGGAGCGTATACTTACTTGTCGATGTAATCGCTGAAGCGGTTCGCGAGGAATATGATGGCGCACAAACGCTCGTCTGTCCAATTTGCGCGAATAACAGTCTCGTACAGTGTGAGGTCGCAATGGGGCATGAATAGGATCGTGGGACGGTCCAATGAATGCTTTACTTCCTGGAAAAAGAGGAGCAGCTGTTCAGTCGGGACAAAAGTGTCTTCGTCAACTGAAACGACTTGCTTTGATGTCACCGAGACACTGCATTCCGAGATCGTAGAACAGCCGCCTATCTGCATCCGTAAAGACAGGATCATACACGGAAACATTTGCGGAGTCCTATAGATAACAAGACGCATTATCTGAGGAGCTGTCCGTGACTGATTGAGGATTCTCGGGCCACGTACTATGTCTGAAAAGGTACACAATTGGTTGAGGAAGGCAAGCTGCGCTCGGGCGTCCCGAGACGAGCAAGGACTTCCCAGCCCAAGGCACAACACATTTTGGGGCTTGATACGCATATCAAGAACTGCCATTTGAAAGAGTTCTGCCACCAGAATAAAAGTTCACTCCGCTGTAAGGGAGAAGCATGCTGACCACAGCATATTGTACGTACCCCTGCAGTCCAATAGCCAGTTGCCATCAGTCGCGATCTCTTCTTTTGCGCGTGTCAGAAGATCGAGCGGCGAAGTAACTCCCTTGTGAGCCTTTTCTTTTCGCTTCCTTCGTAGGCTCACCCGGGTGAATGACTCATATGCAAATGAGCTGCTCCCTACTATGCCCTGCATGAACACACTGCAAAGTACCAGGGTCGAGGATGTCGTGAGTTATGAAGAAAAAGGATGGACTCCGACATGCATTGACATCAAATTATTAATACGAGGATTAATATCAGAGTCTAAGATCGATTATTGATCCTCTACAGCAAGTTGCTTGATGAATCTGAATCGCAGTACGACAATCTAAAATCAAGGACTGTTGGATAAAAACACCCTCGAATTCACACACGGAGATGCTTGATGATAAGATGGAATGGAAGAGACCTTTCAAGGCCGTATCATAGAACAAAATGATCACCCCATACTAGATGACTCCCATCCACGTCCACTCGCGGAACACTTCTTAAAGGGTCTGGAGGGCCCATAAATCATCTCCTAAATGCGTCGCAATCTCCACTCCAACTCCCTTATTGACCTCGCGCATCTCTTCCGTGCGTAACTTCGTGGTCCCAATAGCAACAGCATGCTCCTTTCCTTCTGCATGAATGGCGACGAGGGCACCGGCAGGGATCTCAGACTCCGGTGGGGGGAGGTAGCCGCCAGCGGACGTAAGACCCGGGCACATCATATGTGCGCCTGAGAGCAGAAAACGTATTGCTCCACGATCGACGCCCACCTTGGGTAGTATGGACGGATCTATACGTGGATGTCGGTAATCTAGAACGGCCAGGCCAAACGTAGATGACTTACACTTGTGGAATAACCGGAGAGTGGGATAGAAGGGCCCATCAAAGTGTTGGAAAAACAAGGGTTCGCCGTTGAGAGTGTATATCGAGATATGGTCTCTGCTATCTTGTCAAACGGGTTTCATGAATGAGGTACCCGAAGTGAGGAGAGATCGACGGACCACTTGACATGTATTAGAGATTCTTTCTTTGGCCAGATCCGTTCAAGGATTTCAGGTTCTGTTTTCCACTGGGAAAGGACGGCGGCTCTGATCGATCTCTGCACAGAGGACTTGGGCGGTGTTTGGCCCGTTATATCAGTGGATGGCGAGAACCTAGAATTGTAGTCAGTCTCTCTCTCTACTACCTCGACTTGACGAGTGAACTACTTTTTGAACATGGTGGCGATTGACTGAGTGGTTCGTTTGAAGATGGATGGTGTATGTAGACCACTTCTCCAAGTTTACTTATCTTGTCAGCTACTTGCGCCACAAAAGCAACATCCAGCAAATATTTCCTCGAGCTTCATCATTCTATATTATTTTCATACGTTCCACGACATATACTAATACATTAGATATCAAGCTACGAGGGGACGTCGATAGCAGAGTGAGCTGTTGAAACAAATGAGGAAATGAAGATAGTTCAAGTTCAGGAATAGTATGAGGGGGGGAACAAAAAAGAATGATAAGCCCTCTCTATGAGATGTCCTCGTCCTTGTCTTCGAGCTGAGATGGCTTCAACAAACCGGGCACGCGCATCGCGAGCTCTCGTTCAGCCTGGGCTTTCATCTGTGCCTCTGCCTCCTTTTCCTCAAGATAAAGTTCAGCGTTATCGCCAGACGAAAATTCCTTGAGCTGGATGAGGAAGTCACGCAACGCAAGCTTGAATCGGTTGATGTCGCTGTGGAATTCTCCCAATCCAGCAACAAATAGTTGTACTTGTGAACTGAAAGAGAAGTGAGTTACAACTTGGAAACGTCGCGGTCAATGGTGGATTTACTTATGAACATGGGGGAATGCTGTCTTGAGCAGATTTGCACAATACTCCTTGAGGTACACAGAATTCGATATGTTCGGGTCAGTCACCTGTGCAGCGTTGAATAGTAGAGACTGGATCTGGTTTGTCCCGACAAGCTGGAACATCCGCGCAAGTAGTAAACTTTGAAGCTTGAAGCCACTCTTGTGGTCGGCGTCCGTGAGGACAAAAAATGTATCCTGAATGATGCTGAGGAAGTATTGTTGGAAGAAGGCATTGCTGACGGCTGGCTCTGCGCCAGCAAAGTTGTTGACCACCTCGAGACACACTACGCAGGCTTTAGTACCAGGCGTACACAGAGGAGTGACGGCGTACAATTCAAACCCGTGTCCGCGATATCCCGCATGGTATGCTTGATAGCCCAGATGATGCTATCCATGAACAGCTTGAATTGAGTTGGTGGTATTCCGAGGAGAGCTGTAACGGGACGTCAGAGACGTCCACAGAGAACACAATGATACGTGCCAGGGAAGCAGTTGAGATTGATGGCTCTGAGCAATTTGAAAAAGCCGACACGATGTTCTGGAAATTCGGCAAAGTCTTGGTTGATCATGTTAAGCGTAGGTTCGAAGACAGCGTCAAGGATAGCGGGAACTTGGGGTGTAAGGAGAGGCTGAAATTACCAGAAACATCAACAGGCACTTTATCAGAACGAAGAATAACTTACACCAAGGCGGCTGGTGATCGTGGCCATGACATTGAGCACTTCGGCGTCTCGTGCAGTTGGCACATTGCGGTTGTAGTCCCCAAGGATGGCGTCCAGGAGTGGCGGCATAAAATTGACATTAACAGCGTCAAGATCTTCCGCCTTCTTGATGTACGTTTCCATCAACTTCAAAATCTCCTTCTTCACGGTCCGCAGCTGACGAATCTTGGGGGTCTTCGTCGCGATGACCCCTGATGGAAATCAGGCTAGGATTTGTGGAAAGATATTTTATGGACTAACCTTCACGCGCAACTGTCTCACTAATAATGCCACTGACGGCCTTGTACAACCCTAGCATATCCAAAAATATGCGACCAATTTGAGGCAGGTAGAAGCTGCCGATGGATGTGCAGGCGGAAACATTGGTTTTCAGAACGTTCGAGAGGATCTTGATGTTGTCAAGATTGCTCAAGACATCCATGTTCTGTGCGGCTTGAGCCATGAGAGAGTCCCACTACAGGACGCAAGCGGTTTAAGTGGCTAACATAGGGAAACAAGAGAAAACTTACAGCATTGTTCGGTAACTCCATCAATTTCGCAATCAGTTTCTCTTGTTGAGGTTTGTTGGGCTGCGCCGAAATCATGTGTCCAACGGCTTCGTAGAACGTGTGCACCTTCGACGAGTGCGTTAATTGATGCACAAAAGGTGGGACATCGACATACTTGTTGGGGTGATAAATCAACAGTAATCCTGTGCAATAACCGTAGTATCTCATCCACGAATGGCTCTTGCTCGCCCGACTGTTGCATGACGAAATGTCGACGACACTTTTGGGCGATCTTGATGAATGTATCACAGGCCATGTCCTGGACGCCTGCGGATCAATTAGCTTAACCTGAACCTTTAATTCCCGCTTCGTCCATACCTTCGTGTGTCTCGTGCATGAATTCGAACAGCTTGTTAACCACCGTCTTCAAGAACTTCCAGTGAGCTTTGAGGAAGCGCGGATACTGTCCGACAATATACATAATATCAGATGCGACGACAGCTTTATTATCCTTCCCTCGTTTAATCTCGCAAAGCCCAAGCAAGTCCTTTATCACAGTCACGAGGAATCGTTTCTCAGTCTCCTCATCTGGGGTGACATGGCTCATTAACACTCCAAGACTAGCATGGAGGATACCACTCACTCATAGCTCCGGAAATACTACCAATGGCCCAGCATAGGGTGTTCAAGTTCTGCCAGCTCCACTCTGAGCCGTCGACTTGTTTAGCAAGTTTTTCGGTCAGGATGTTTTCCGTGTCAACGACGTCCAGATGGGTGAGATACACCAGGAGCTCGCGCATCTGCTTGTATAGAACGATGGTGTCGGACTCCTTCATGAACTCTCGGACAATTTCTCCTTCATCGTTTTCAACAATGAGAACCTGTGGACCCGTTAGGAAATGTTAGTGAGGGGCGAGAGGGTCCGCACCTCCTCTGGTTTGACCATCCGCTCAATGACGACGAGACGCAAGTTGCTCAAAACGTCACTATAGATGTTCTTACGGAGAGACATCCCATTTAGCATGTTACCACTCCCGTTCCCGAGACTCAGGCCCATGAGCAGACCACTGTCGCCAATGGGAAGTGCTTGTATCTCGTCGTAAAGCTCGGCCACAAGCTTCGACCAGTATTCGAGGGTGATCTTGAATATCTCGCGCTCGTCGACCTGGGACACTTTGACCATGTACAGGTGTGCATTGAGCAGCACATCGCGATTTGGCTCTGTTTCTACGGCTCGCAGATGGTTGGAAAGGAAATTGCTGAGGAATAGAGCAAGGTTGAGGACTAGTTCCTGACCAGAGTCGGACGCGGACGCGTAGGCGGCGGCAATATTAGTCGAGGGAGGAACCATGCGATTTATGGATGTCATGACCATGGCAAATAGAATTACAAACTTGGGATCATATTCTGGTCCCACGTTGAGACCAGCGATCTCGGCAAGACATTTCAAAGTCACGTTGCGAAACTCCGGGGCCTCAAGGAACTACGCTGCCATTAGAAAGGATACAAATAAGATAACCAATACTTACGCGGTTTAGCAGAAGATCAATGATGGTGGTTTCAAAGATGTATCCCAGAGGTATCCAGTTCAAAAACCTCAACAGCGTCTCGAGAGTAGACTTGATCAAGCTCGTCTTCTGCGCCTCCTCGAGAACTTCGGAACAGAGCTTGAAGATCTCGCTGAACTCGCCGCACATCTGGTTCTTGAGATTCTTGATCTTGGTCTGCGTCATTTGTTCTGCGGAATAGTCAAAGACTTCTTCTGAAAGAAGCCGCAAAATGACCATGTTGTTCTCGCAAAGGGAAAGGTTGGTTTTAGACGATTCGACGAGCTCAGTGATGAAAGTTGGCCAATTATGTGGCCATTCTTGTTTAAGGATCTTTAGGTAGTGAGGGCATGAGCGAAGGTCTTCCTATGTTCGATGCACTCTTACCTGCACTAGAGCAAGGTTGAGCTTGTTTACGAACGTCTTCTCCTTGCGCATAGTTGTCTCGTCCGATGCCACTTTGACTGTTATACCAACGACAAAGTTTCTGATACCTAGACGCGAGATAATGAACGCGTATAACATAGGGGATAATTTGTTTACCTTGTCGTTGGCCATCAGGTAGAGTTTTCCATCGTGTCATGATGAGTTTTTCAAGGATCTGTAGGCCGATATACTGTGCGGAGATCATTAGTTTTTGAATCCATGTGGCGAAGTGCTCCGGACCTTTGACTGCTGGAATGTAGATCTCTCCATGATGTCTGGAACCCTAGTCCATGCGTCTGGATGTTCTTCAAACTGGGTGAGGACTTGTTGAGCCATTTGTTGCTAGAATACGATAAAACATGAATCAGAACCGGATGCATAGAAAATGATATTGAGGGCAGACCTCCTGACCACGACCGGTGTAAAGAGCCATGGCAACCTTGTCCAAGAGGGAGACATCGAACTCCTTGGAGAAATCAAGTAGGCCCTACGGAACATGTTGAACATCGACCATAATACGAACACAGCGGAGTGCATACCTCCATAGCTAATATAATATGGGGTGCCTCTATATGATTTTGGTCGTTTATCAAGATAAAAGTAATCAGCGTCGACTGATGAAGAAGAGCAGAGAAGATCGTGGACAACGACTTGAACGTTGGGCACAGGGCGGGTACTCTAACCTCTCATCTAATCAAATTATGTAATATAAATTAGTAATCATTACATCCAAAAAGGACATCTAAATCTGGGTTAGGGTTAAGTTTCGTCGGCTGATTATACTTACAGTCAGTTTTCTCGGTCAAACATACTTACTGTTACAAAGATGATTGAATCAAGAGGGAGGGCCTGAGCTCGAGGCTTGTAATTATCGTACTCACAGCGCCTCGTGAAAATAGATCACTAACAAGCACCACGACGAACGGTGCTATGTTTTCACGATAGATCACGCTCGCCGAGCCTCCGAGCTCCAAACTGAAGATGATACCGAGACACAAACGAACCCGCTGCTAGTCTCAACATTATTGTGGTGACCCCCTGGTTGCAACAGTGATGGCGCACTAGTGAACGTCGATAGTGAGTGCGATCAGTCACATCCTCGACGCCAGCCTCTACATTGCATTTTTATGTAACTCCGCGATGGTCCAGGTTACTTTGGCCCCTAGACTCGAAAATCCAACCTCCTTATTCTCTATCTTCGACTGTATCTAATCCTCCCCCCATATCATACTATCCACTACAATGTCAATGTCAAGCAGTGAAGGCTCCGACGAATTTGGCAGCCCACGTTCGCAATTCTCTTTCCCCGCCACATTCTCTGAGGAATTATCAGACGATGAAATAGTATGGGCTCGAGACGGAAGTGACGGATCAAATAGCGAGGGAGATTTCATACTCCTCAGTCATCCCCCTCCCGATGCATGCTCTCTACCACCTGATTCAATCGGACATTCCGAGTCTGCAGGAGACCTGTCATCAACGTTTGACGAACCCACATCCAGTGACCATGATCATATTACCGAGAGTTCGTCTAGTAGTGGCAAACTAGACACTAATATCGCCGATTTGAAGAAGAAAGGATGCAATGCTCAACCCAGGAGAGAAAGGGCTGCCTGTAATGCTAGACGGCCTGCTCAAGCACAGTCCGTTATAAGCTCGGATAGCTCTGGATATCGTAGTGGGACTAGTACCTCCATCGCGTCCTACGATGATGCGTCCGCCTTCATCTCGCGGTATGTTTCGCGGCCACTCATCCTCATGTCGTCCCATCGTCTGACTCAAATACCTAGATACCTTGAATCTCCTGTCAAGGAGAACGTGACACAGTTAGCACTATTGCGGGCCCTTATCATCGAACTGGGCGTCCGCTCCCCCACAACCCCGGATCTACCGAACACTTTGACTTCCGCTCGGAAGATGCTCAAAGCCGAAGCCCATGTCAATGTCAAAGAGTACATTGCTACACGTCACAAGGGCCAGACAGCGTTACGCCAGATCTTGAAGCCCAGTAAAAAGGCTCTTCGTAAAGACATTCAAAAAAGGGGGAATAGAGCCTCTCTTCAATGGGTGAAAGAACAAGGGTTGCAGGTATTGCTCATCACTTGCTTCATTTAAACCACTTTCCTTCCGGCTCGTTCGTTCTTGGACAACATTGGCATTGGCTGTTGGTGGTGTTTGTGCGACTACTCCCCGACGCATACATTATGACTTACCGTAATTGATGTTGATCAATGATGCCTGGCCTCATAAGAGAAATGAATAACATCGCAGTTGTGGCGGGTACTTATGTAAAAGTGTGAAGTACTAGTCATGCAATCTTGCAAACGTAGGTCGTATGCCAGCCTACCCAAGGTATAAATGGTATCGGGGACAGTTCGATATGCGTTAGTAGAGGCAAATGCCCAAAACCCCGCTCTACAAAGCTAAGTGCACAAAGCCGGCTTGAGTAAAAAACAGGAGGATTGCGGGAAAACAACAGTTTGGGTGGAACAACAGATCACGAAATAAATATACCACCAATCAAGCCCAAGCCGACTGAGATGAATCGAGGAAGCAGTGGTGGCCGCCACCTTAGCTGGCTTTCTCAGCCGCAGTGAGAAGCATTCCAAATTCCACGAGGATATCATTGATGACGACGAGGTTTTGAGGGTTGTTCGCCCCGGGTGAGGTCACTCCATCAGTTGGGATGGCCAGCCCACTGATCAAGCCAGTGTTATAGTTGACCGTGGAAGAGGTAGTGGTCGAAGTGGTCGAGGTGGTCGAGGTGGTCGTGGTAGTCGTGGTGAGAGTTGTAGTAGTGGGGGTATAGGGTATAGGAGTCGTGGTTGTAGGAGGCGGGGGTGGAACCCAGGTAGTTGGCTGGGGGGTACTGGTTGTCGCAGGAGGGGTCCACTGCCACGTGGTAGTAGTAGTAGTAGTGGTGGTGGTGGTGGTGGTGGTGGTGGTGGTGGTGGTGGTGGTCTCGCCTCCACCACCACCACTGCCGTCGTTGAACCACCATTCACCGTAGAGTACACCTAGACTCTCATCGGCAAAGTAGTCGAACAAGCCTCGAGAAAAGTCAAGGCCACCCCAAGGACATCCCATGCACTGATTCGCAAAAACAAAGGTCAACACGTAGTACCCCGAGGTCGATGATATGACCGAACCTCGTCCATGATGGTGGCTTGAGCTGTCTTTCCGCCGTACGAGATGGTAATAGATTTGAAGCATTGAGGACCGGGGTATCCGTTGCCGTATTGCTCGAGATTTAGCGCTACAATCTGAGAGGGACTGCGTCAGTGGTGCAGGCTCCCGTGTGATTAGTGCTACTCACAAAGTCATCACGAGTGTTGTACTGTCCGCAGGCTCCCCTTCATGTACGAAACAGGTAATGAGCGTCAAAGCTTTATGAAAAAACGTAAACGCTTACAATCCGACATCATAGAAAGTGAAGCGCGCGTTTGTGTAATCGCGCTTGTAGATATCAACATCGCCACGAGCGCGGTGGGCTACTTGCTGATGGCGCCTGCTCCAATGGCTGGCTGCAGCGAAAGGGAATGCGATGATGAGGAAACCAAAGATGGTGGAGATCTTCATTGTTCCGATTTGAGCAATGAGCGCCAAACCCTGGACGTGGGGACCAGATTATGTGCACTGGGCAGGGAACGGTATCGTAAAATGAATGTGGTTCGCACAAGAGAGTGACTGAAGTGGAGAAATACAGCCTATTACTCAGAGTATAGCGTTGTCCGTCAGTACAACCTGGAAAAAGAGAAATATGTGGCGACCGTTTCCAAGCACCGGTGTTTCTTTGACGTGGCACCGCGACCCCAAAAGTATGCTTGAAACTTGAAGGACTTAACGTCTACTAGACGCAGTTGATTGGGAACAAGAAAACCTATATAAATCTAGGGCGAATGGATGCAGAACTGATTATGGCACATATAACACCAGGTAATAGTACCATCGATAAAAAATTCCTGGCAATTCATCCCTGCAACTTGAAACGCGGAAGCGATAATGAATAGAATAATATGGGTATATCTGTAATGGGGGAAAAGAGTCTGTTAGGATTGGCAACCTCAACGCAGCGTCCTTCCGATGAGATATAAGCATGCTATCTTACTTTATTCCAACCGCTCTTCCAATTATATGTGACACAGGTGGCAGTTAATGAGGGACCTGGTGTGCTCACTGCGGACTCTGGCAGGCTCCAAGGAACGAACCGAGGTACACGATGGACAAGTTCACGTCGAAGAGGATGGATGAACCGGGAGCACCTGTAGGGACCACTCCAGCAGTTTCAACGACAATGTTTGTAGTCGTGGGGGTAGGGACTAAACTCGAGGTGTTCGAGCTGGTTGTGCCAGAGCTACTAGAAGTAGTAGTGGAGCTCGAGGAGCTGCTACTGCTGGTAGTAGGCGGAGGCGGGGGTGGCTGCCATGTAGTGGTCGGCAGCGGGGGTGGCTGCCAAGTCGTCGTAGGCGGTGGGGGTGGTTGCCAGGTAGTCGTAGGCGGTGGGGGTGGCTGCCAAGTGGTGGTCGGAGCAGGAGCGGGAGCGGGAGATCCAGAGCCGAAGTTCCAAGTACCATACAGGACACCAGCCGAGAGGTCAGAGAAGAACTCAAAGAGGCCTTGCGAGAAATCAAGGCCACCGTAGGGGCATCCAGGACACTGTGTGGCGCTCTCAATTCAGAAAACCGGGGAATAATTGAGAAGGACGAACTTCGTCCGTGACCTGAGCTTGGGTTGTCTTTCCATTGGCTGTGATGGTAATCATTTGGAAGCAGTATTGACCACCATTGTATTGCTAAATCGTGATTCAGTTTGTTGCTTTGTATTCATCACGGAATTCTTACCGCCGAGTTGAGGGCGACGATCTAATAAGAAATCAGAATGAGCCGATATTGAGCCGAGGAGGTCGATAATGACATACAAAGTCACTGGGCTGATTGGTGGCGCCGCAAGCTCCAAGCCCATCCGCAAAATACGTGAACCGAGCATTGTCGAAACGCTTGAAGAGATTGATATCTCCGGGATCACGAACAGCAAGGTCGTTTTGTCGTTTTAGATGATGTCGCCTGGCCTGATGCACATGGCCTAGGGAGCCAGAGCAAAACAACAAGGCTACAGAGAGGGCCAACGACAGGTTGGCGAAAAGTCGCATGGTTCAAGAGATTGACCTGACACCGAGCGTGCGTGAGGCTGACGAGATCGATGTAGTTGATGAACCTGGTATGTAAAAGAGTGACTGGATGTTGCTGATTTTTTTTCTAGATACAATCAAGTGGTGGTTCGGAATGAGAAAAGAGAGTGAAGGCGTGCTTTGGATTAGTCCAAGGACCAGCCGCATTGTTAGCCGATGTCTAGTATTCAAAAATAGTAGGTACATAAGATTCATTGTTCTCAGTACCAGGTCAAGCTGGCACAGCTCTCGTCGTCAGGACAGTGTAATACGCACAGCGCCATCATGTTTTCTGAGGATCGCAACGCAGACCAGCTACCGTATTATTATGTGGTGCATTGCATTGCTACTAAGACACTCCCCAACTACACTTCGCAGCAGTAGGTTAATCTACTTCAGCTCTCTTGGGCGGATCAATAAAGGTGACCTGCATGTTCAGACACAAGGATCGTCAGGATCACGCTTTCATGAACAATGTGACATACAACCGACCGTCAAAAACTTCAGGACCTCATCGATCACTAGAACAGGCACACTAAGGTACAATACCGCTTTCCACTCCGTCCAATTGAGCGGCGTGATGGCGAACAATGCCGTAAAGAACGGGATATACAAAATCGCGAAGTGAAGTCCCATGCTCAACGCGATGGCAGCTACGAGGAAGGGGTTCTTCCACACAGGTAGACGAAGCAGACTTTCGTTCTCGGAGAGTGAGTTCATGGCATTAAACATTTCCACCGTGACCAGGATCGAAAGACTCATCGTCGTAGCGCGACGGGCCATGTCGTTGGCGAACATCTCACATCCAATCTCTGGGAACATGGTCGTGCATTGATGAAAGTGCGTCTGAAGCAATTGTTCAGCTATGCTTTGCATGTGAGCCGCAGTCGAACTCACTAGTTGGTGGAAAGTGATTTGAGGACCTCCTGAGTAATAAACGAACCACCACGCATATCCGAACACAGTGGCCCCACCAACATAGATACCGATGACCATGTACCGGAAGAAGAGCCATTTGCTAATTAACGGTTCCTTTCCGCTCCGTGGAGGTACGCGCATGATGGAGTGATCAGGTGGGTTGAATCCAAGCGCGGTGGCTGGAAGGCTATCTGTGACGAGGTTGACCCAAAGCAGCTGGACAGGAATTAGTGCCTCGGGCATGCCCAAGAGGACTGTTAGGAAGATGCTGCGAGCCCAAAGTAAGCCATAATGCTACATTGAGCGAGGACAATCCATACCTAACAACCTCGCCAATATTGGAAGAGATGAGGTATCGAATAAACTGCTTAGTGTTATTGTAAATGAGCCTGCCTTCCTCTACAGCAAGCTCTATCGTTGCAAAGTTCGAATCAGCAAGAACCATATCCGCGGCTAACTTGGCAACATCGGTGCCGCTACCCATCGCAACACCAATGTCTGCCTTTTTCAATGCTGGAGCGTCGTTGACGCCGTCGCCTGTCTGAAAGAGAGTTTGTTAGAACCTAGTCCATTGAGAGGCCGACAGGAAGGTGCTCACCATGGCTACGACCATCCCAAGTCCCTGGAGAAGATCAACCAGCTGGCTCTTATGTCCAGGCTCCGTCCTGCTAAACAAGCTCGCGCGCTGTACGGCCTTGATTTTCTCTTCGTGACTAAGCTCGTCAAGTTCTCGTCCCGTATAGCTCTTGCCCGTCAAATCCTCATCGTCGCGGAATATACCAATTTGCCGACAAATCGTCTCAGCGGTCCCCTTGTTGTCACCGGTGATACAAATTACGCGTATGCCTGCGGCTTTGCAATTTGCGACGGCGAGACGGACTTCGGGGCGCGGGGGGTCAAGCATGCCGACGAGAGAGACAAAGACAAGATGTTGTTCGAACCGGGCGTAGTCTTGCGCGTTTTGACTCAGATAGTGTGTGCTCTCGGTGTCGTTCACATCGAGGTAAGCCATGGCAAGCGTTCGTAGACCTTTGGACGCGTAGGAAGCGGTTCGTGCGAGGATGGCGTTCCTTAGTTCAGATGTCATAGTAATGATCTTGCCGTGTACCATAACGGACGTGCAGCGCTCAAGGACGGACTCGGGGGCTCCTTTGACGAATAAGGCACCAGCACCATTGAGTCTGACTAAAACAGACATCATCTTGCGGTCTCGGGAGAATTCGAAAGTCAATAACCGGGGTATGATGCGCTCGTAGTACTCATTGACGGCGCTTGCACGAACTACGGGAGTCAAAGATGACAAAGACTTGGTGGTTTCAGTGTCCGAACAACCCAATTTCTCGGCAAGGACCTTGAGTGCAGCTTCCGTGGGTTCGCCAACGTTGCTGTAGGCAGCCTTATCCTGCGATAATCGATTAATATATGATTTCTGAATAAGCGGATTTCTGCTTACCGTTTGGTACACAATCTTGGCGTCATTGCAAATGGCGCAAATTTCTGCTAGTCTGCCAATGGGGTCCAAACTCATATCAGCACTCTTGCCGCCCAATGACCTCACAGAGCCGTGTGGAGAAAATGTGGTCCCTTCGACTTCGTATTCCTTTGGAGAGCTAGTTTGGGCATCGATCACAAAGAACTAACGGAAACGAGTGAGCGAGGGTCAAAGTTACTAATGATGTATATACCTTGGACACACTCATTTGGTTTGTTGTCAGTGTACCAGTCTTGTCGGAGCAGATGACATTTGTGCATCCAAGGGTCTCGACGCTGGGCAAGTTTCTAACGATAGCATTCTTCTGTGCCATCTTCTTCGTACCCAGAGCCAAACACGCAGTGATAACGGCAGCCAGGCCTTCCGGAATGGCAGCCACAGCCAAAGCGACGGCAATCTTGAAATAATAGATCGCTCCTTTCAATACACCATGGTGCGAGGGATCCCAGAAGTGACGGAAATTAACGAGCCAGACCAAAATACAGATTACGGATATCACTTTGGCCAGCATATCGCCGAAGTCATCGAGTTTGCGCTTGAGTGGAGTCTTTTCGCTAATTTGTTGGGATATAGAGTGGTGAATATGTCCAATAGCGGTCTTTTGCCCAGTGAACGTGACGATAGCACGGGCACTTCCATTTACGACAGTTGTTCCCTGGAACAAGTTGAACGGATGTGGTCATGGGAAATAGTGCATGAGGCGCACCGAGAAGAGCATGTTGGTCATGTCTTGCCTCACTGCTTTGGAGTCCGGGACGACATCGGTGGATTTATTGACGCTGACACTTTCACCAGTTAGAATGGCCTGATCTACTCGGAAGCTACTCGAGGAGATGGAAAGGATTCTGCAATCGGCAGGAACTTTGTCTCCCACGGCGACAGATACTATGTCACCTGGGACGATTTCGGAAGTGTGGATGCGTGCCAGTTGACTTGACCTGAGGACGTTTGCCTCGTCGGGGGAATATTCCTTTAAAGCCTGGAAACACGGGTTGAGACTGAAGTGAGTGAGACTGTATGAAGTAGACTGACATCGATGGCCTTTTCAGCATTGGTTTCTTGGATAACGCCGACGACTGCGTTCGCGATCAGGATGAGCAAAATGACAGCGGGTTCGACGAATGCTCCGAAGGGGCTAGAGTCCTCTGAGTCCTCTAAAAAAGCAAGAACGAAAGATATTACGGCGGAAGCAAGTAATATGAGGACTAGCTGGTCCTTGAACTGTTCGAGGACCAGTTCCCATAACGGCGTAGGAGGATCTTCGGGAAGCTCTAGAGGCGATGGTAGGGTATTAGAAGAAAGAAAGAGTGGATAGGTGAGAGTTGGCTGACCGTTACGACCATATAGGTCAGCATGTTTGGCCGCTTGGTGGGCTGTTAGTCCGCGAGAAGGGTGCACACCGAAATGTTCCAAGATTCTGTGGGGCTCTACTGTCCAAGGAGCATCTAGAACGGTCATACCGTGATGTAGTGTGGGGAAAGACAGACCAAGTGTAGACGTGCGGTAAGCAGTCGACGTCAAAATACTTGTGTGGAATTTCTTTTTTTCTTTTCACAGGGAAAGACCGGGTGACGTGTCCAATTTGTTTGCATGAGTTGTTCCACATTGCAGAATGTTCATGTCAACCAAAACTTGGTGTCAGATAATGATGAAAATGAAAAACATGACTGAGTCCTGCCTCAATCTGCAAAGGAGTTCTAGGGCAAGGTGAACGACGATGCGATGTAGAAGGCGTGTGTACACAATGGGACGTTGAACATTTCCTCATTGGCCTCGGAATCGTATTATCAGATGTGGAGAGTAACACCACTCGATTACAACAAGTGATTTCATTCAAGTGATAAGTTATACTTGAATACTTGGGTCGTCGTTGCTTTCAGTGTCCTCAAAGACGATCACCTCACCGTGTCCGCCACTCGTGACAAACAAGGATAAACAAAACTGGTTGGTGACCTAATGAGCTGCCAGTGCTCGACTACATATCGAAATACGTATCTATTGCAAGTCTCGCCTTTGTTGTGTATCCTTCACTTCCGTTTCTTATCCCAGTCGACTACTCATGGGCAACACTGGCTCCTCTTCTGGACGCTCCCACCACGACGAAACAGTGGACTATGGCCATCTCTCTCCACAGGGTCTCTACACCGGTCCTAAAGACTGGAATCATGCAGTCGTAACCCAGCTCATCGTCGATAGGAAACTCGCCCCTTTCTACCGTCCTTTGGAGGACTACAGCGATGACTGGGGCGATGAACAGATCCTTGCTGCAATGAAGGATCTTCCCGAATCCGACAGTGGCCACTCTGATTCCCCCGCTGCCCGCGTAGATTCCCGTGACAGTGCAAGACCTGCAATTCCAACAAAGCGCTCCTCTAACCTCAAAGAACCCCCACGCTGTCCAGAGGCTTCCTTATATAGAGGTGCCGTCGAATGTCCAATATGTTTCCTCGTGCGTTATCTCATCCGTCTCATATTCATGTCTGAGTCCCTTGTACCTCAGTATTACCCTCCTCACATCAATCATTCACGGTGCTGTGATCAAGCTATCTGCACAGAATGCTTCGTCCAGATAAAAAGAACCGAACCCACAACTACTCATATCGTATCTGAACCTGCCGCATGTCCTTACTGCGTCCAAGATAACTTTGGTGTTGTCTACACTCCCCCCCAATGGCGTGCTGGAATGGGGAGCGAGGGGATGGTTCGTTCTTTTCGCCTCCCTACACCCCGCTTCGAAGTTTGACCTCTGACACTTCTCGCCCGCAGACCCCACCGTCGTGGGCTGATGCTCTTCGCGGTTCTCAGCAAAGTAACCCAACGTCCTCAGCTGCCCATAAGCGTCGTCGAAAGAGCTTCGGCCACGATAGTCCGGAAGTCGTTACAACTGGTGTGTCATCTACTGGGCTGTCCGATTTCCCCATTCTTATCGCTTCTCTTCCGTCCAGACCAAATACGACCTGACTGGGAGGCGAAATTGGCTGCTGTACGGGCCGCTGTCACTCGTCGTGCCAACAGGAGAATTATCATGAGACAGGTGGGAGACCGACTCATACCCATCGGTGTCACGAGTGGTCGCGTGCATACCATTCCAACCGCTGATAGTGCGGAGGGTGCGGAAGGCGAAAGTGCAAGTGCAAACGGCAGTAGACGGCGCCGTGGCCAACGGTCCAATGGTCAGACAGATCTCAGTCAGCTCCTTGGACAAATGGGTCTAGGCGGACAAGATCTAGAGGAGGTAACATGGTTTTCCCGTGTTACGTGGTGATACTTATTTTTCTGGTATAGCTGATGGTGATGGAGGCGATGCGTCTCTCTCTGCTGGAACATGAAGAACAACAAAGAAAGGAAGAGGAGAAGAAGCGCAAGGAAGCTGCGGCAGGTCAAAGTTGCGAAGGAGAAACATCTGCTCCAGGGAGCAGTTCTGTTACACAATCAATCAATGTAGCCACTCCCTCAACGGCCCAATCCGGTACTGGTGCTCCTTCAGAGGCACATCCCTCCCCACGAAGTTCGCAAGGGGAAGATCATTCTGATGGTGCTCCGGCGCGTAGTCGCTCGTTGACGCCAGTATCAGGTCAACCAGCCTCTTCATCTCAACTTAGGACTGGCGTTGATAGCTTGAACGGCGTCTCTCACAGTACCGAGCGATTGCAGACCACGGGCCAACTCATGCACATGACGAGAACGTCATCACCCATTGGTAGGGGCGAGGCATGCGCGGAACATACAAGTGGCGACGATGAACAAGCCGGGTTCTTATTCGATGAAATATCCACTCAAGGTCAAAACGAGGTGTCGGAACGTGCTGCAGGATCTATTATGACACCAGGAGTCGCATCTTCATCTTGACTATCTGACACAGACACCAGAACGATCCTCACATAACCTCGTCTCGTCTGCTGCGGACTCGTCGATGGTGCATTCATCAGTACATCCCCAATATCAGTGTTCTGGCGAGGCTGAACCAGCGCAATGTTAATACATCATAGAGGGTGGTGCTCGCATCACACATGGACTCGCAGGATTTGCGAAGTAATCGATCCATAGATTCAGGAAGAGAGTAAATAGGTTTTTCACAAGGTCCTCATCCCCTCTTACTCTCATCAGCACCACGCGATGATGTCCACCGCTTTTTTCTCTCTCTTTGCGATGATGATCATTACTGTAGCAATTTTTGACTGTCATTTCATCCAATCCAAGGTCTGCTCATTTGTGCTACTTGTAGCGGTCGGATAACTTGCACCGTTTCAAGTTCTCTCCATGATTTACCTTGCTATTCACGTGTCCTGTGTAAGGCATCGTCTGTTCTTGTAGATCTTCGTCTGGATCTATTTCCCCTCCAACACACTGGTTATCCATGGCACTGTGACTTTCATGTGGGACGAGTGCACGTACAGCAATATCCAAATGTTCATCCGGCAGGGATTGTGTATCTTTGTGATCGACTGTGAGTTCTGACAACATCTCACCAGCAAGATCCAGGAAACGGGTCGAAAGAGAAAGAGAAATATTTAATGCAGATGTGAAATACGTCTTGCGTGCGTGACCTATTATGTTGAACCAAATGACTATGTATGTAGTACACAGTCGTGCGGGGGTGGTTGTAATGCAGAGAATCAGAACATCGGAACCGTACTTGTCGTTGTTTTCTCCGCTGTTTCTACCGTTGCTTCTGCGGATCTGACCATATGGGTTTCTCCGCTTCGGAGTTGCTTATCTGCACGAAATGGAGGGACGGGGACGTGTCACTCGTTATGAGTGGAACAATAAAGGAAGAAAGATGGGATATGACTTGCCTGGGCATCAATCTGCTGCTTCATAACTCGCTCCTGGGCAAGACGGGCGGCTCGATTCGCATCTACTTTCCGTCTGAGATCGGGAGCTAAAGCCTGTGTGTTGTTATCACCATCAGCTCGTGGCGGGAAGCACAGGTGTACACTGCCATCAAGAGATACCAAAGGCGCCCAGGATCCTTCCGAGTTGCGGATGGTCCAGAAACGAGCGGCTTGATGGCAGGATGGCAGGCAGGTCCAGAAAGGGCGTCAACTCACAGCGTATGTCTGTTCTGGAGTTGGTACAGTGGCTACGAATAAAGAACAAAGCAGGGAAGTTTCAGCGGGGCAGAACAAGAATAACCATAACAAGTCAGCGGGTCAGGGTGTGAAGCTTTGAAAGCGGCCCGATAGGATGATAGGTTGACGAACCATGCATTATGAGATATCCCATGCTCATTACTTGATGTTGGGAGCCATAATTTGTGAACACAACCAACGCCGTGCACGAACAACACACAATTAGTACTCGCACGACGACAGCAAAATTGAACAGACGCACGACCACCGGCCACGAGTGTCAACCTGAACCACGGAAAGCTCATTCTTCAGCAGGTCAAATACAAACTATTGTCCACTAGATGATAGTGTAAGCTGGGGAACCTATAAACGCGGCGAATGTTGCTATACATTATTTACCCACTCTTGCGACATGAATCGGCAATATATCTCCTACACAAAAGTGTTATTGGTGACTGGTCGAATCGAATTCTCCATGCTGTGTGCGAGGTCCGTGCGTGCTAACGATCGTGCAAAAATGTGTGGAAATTAATCAAGGTGCCAGACGTTCTACACTGCAAGTCCGGCTGTACACCAGTGCTTGATATGCATGCAAGAAGGATACGCTACGAGATCGCGTTCGAGAAAGGAAAATATAGAGGGGCAAGAATGAAATGTGCGGTGATTGTAAGTATCACCCTCCCGCACGTACATACGTCCCTATGGTAGGCCGTTCAGTGCTCGCTTTCTTGCGTTGTGACACGAAACCGAGCATGTCTGCGCTGCTCCTTCGGCTTGCGGACTCGATGCGTGCGAGTTCTTCTTCCCATGCCTGCACTTCTACCTGGTTTACCCTCTCTAACAAAAGATTCCCCCGCGAGTGTTGGGAGCTCTCCCCAATGGTCGGATGTCCACCAGAGCTCGTGCTGGAACTAGAGCCCAAACGTGGCGCTTCGACCCACTTTTGCAGAGGGTTCAATGGACGGGTGGGATGGGCTGTTTCAGGTCGCAAAGGGACTGGTAATCGATTGCCTTGATTTCGGTGGTGTTCATAGGCCGTGGTGTCAAACCCATCAGGCCTATCTCGCGGCCCGGCGGAAGTATGTGGCCGTCTCGAAGGTTTAGACTTGTGGCTGTTCCTGTCTGGATAAGGTGATGAAAGCGTCGAGATCTTGTGAGTGTGTGCAGGAGATGTGACGTGGTAATGTTGTCTCATGACTGGGGGTGCAGTTGCGGGTGCTTCGGAAACAGGAGCTAAACGAGGACTGCGCGGGGGAGATGGAAGTTGTTCTGTGTGACGGTCGCGCTTCGAGCGCCGGGGCGACTTCGATTTTGTTTGCCCAGAAGATGCGTTTACCCACTCACTGTATCGGGAAAGTGCGAGCTGCCTTTGCGAGTCATTTGTCGATACGATCGTGAGCTCCTTGTCTTCCAGTTCCACGGTTTCAGCACTGCTGGCAGGCGAGGAGACAACCAACTGTAGAACGCTCGGCATGGATACGCGTAGGATTAGGATTGGATACTCACCTTCACGCGAAGGAAGAATTTAACGGTTGCCATGTCAGTTTGTACTGTTTCCCCGACTGCCCACCGACTGTTCGACTTGGTGTCAGGCCATGAAAATGTGAGATTATGCCGCCAAACTCCAGAAGGGTCTCTGGAGAAACGACCTGACGATTCGGCGTGTGCGAAGATATGAGTAGTCCCCCGATCACTACAGGAAGGCGGCAGAGATTCGTCAACAGCGTAGGTATGGTGCTGTAAAAGAGGTCGCGAAGAATCACCGGAATATGCGGATGATGCGGAAGTAGGGTGATGCAGGTTCTGTGATGACGTTGCGCTGGTACTTCCAGGATATATGGATGAACTATTATCGTGGGTGTGGTTCGATGATAGTGGGAAGTATGTGGGTGATGGCGTGGAGAAGTGAGAAGGTCCAGGGAACCTCGGGGGAATTAAGGGCGAGTCACTGATATGGATTCGACGTTCAACGAGCGCGGACGCGCTGCGAATGCACACGGAAGGATCAAGAGGCTGTACAGTGAGTTGCACAGATACTATATCAAGGGGACCGATTGGGTTGGGTGGCATGAGCACACGGTAACGCAAAGGTGGGCCACGGGATTTGGCGGTCAATGAGGTCAAATAAGATGAGGAGGGTGGCGTCAAGGGTGTCGGGGGAGACGGGCTGGCGGGTGTGTCATATCGTACAAGGGGGAGCTCAAAGTGCTTCACTTGACGACAACCCACACCTAAGACGGGTATATGATTCAATACTAATGCCTAGTCAGGACGGGTGTTGTTGGTCATGTAGTATTTGACGCGCGCACCTGCCTCGATACGCCAAAATATTCGATATTCTTGGAAGTATAACGCTGTGCTAGGCGCGGCGACATGAGAGGGGATAGATATTCGGAACGGATATTCGCTATCCCCGACCTCGGACCACTCTTGAGTATCGTACTTTTGCCAGAGAGTAGCACAATGTTCGTATAGAACATTGGTTTGGATTGTTCCCAACCGACCTTGCCGGGATTCGTAGCAGCGTACAGCTATGACGATATCTTTTGCAAGGATACCTTTGCCATCCTGTTCGATCTGAGTGCGGACGACTTGGCAGAATGCTATTAAGATAAGGAAAGAGACGAAGATGAATGGAGTACTCACGTCCTTCGAACTTGAGTGTAGTCAAACCGAGGTAACCTTGGTGGGGGAAGAAGCGAACACCCTGATTGCCTTTTGGGGATATGAGAGACAGCTTGACCATAGCTGACGGTGATGAGGAGTGGTTGCTCACGGTCTCGCGCGGTGACGAGAAAGTGAGTACGACGACCACGACGATGAAGAAAGGATACAGGAAAACGGGAGGGAAAAGAAGCCATTGCGATAAATAACTAAAACCAGAAAAGGAATTGAACGAGAAGCACTGCGTGATGTGACCCGGATGACCCCGTCGCCGTCATTCTCCAGATCTCAGATCAGATCAGAGCTTCTTATGTAATTACGCATCGGATGCAAGGATCATCCAAATTTGGAAAAGGTTCTCCCTGAGTTCTCTTGTCACAATTCTGTCACACACTTTTCCATGTATGTGTCACATGTGACTCAGCTCGTTTGGCTCTTGAAAGACGGCGCACTGACAACCGCACTTGTTCTTGTTTTACCCTCGTTCCTCGACCATGCCGCGCTCTTCATTGTATATTCCCTTCCTCCTGGCTGGGATGATCATCACTGTAAGTTCAATTACGCTTCATCATCCATTGTAACCACAATCATAACTTCACCCAGGGTTCCAGTAACTCTCTTTGGAGTAAATGGCAGGTTGGTGCGCTGTCATCAATCTTCCGGGCAGCCATCATCTTTATTCTCTCTTCCAGGACATGCAATGTGTCGAGAACTGTGATGACCCAGACCCTCAAAACTATATTTTGTACGAGCAACCCGTATGGCAGACACTACAGATGTTCCGTCCGTCCTTCGTTCTTTCGTGTCCTACCTTTGGCTGACTTCCTGCTCTAGTTGGTGAAATGCTTTGTCAGTCTTACCCACTTTCTTACCTGTGTGACTCTAGATCACATTCACATCCACTAATTTCACTTTTCTCTTAGGTTTTCTTCCCGTCCTTTACACGTGGCTAAGCACACGGCGAAAGGCTGCTCCCGTGTTTCTTCCTGCCGATTACGATGAAGATGAACGCGCGCAAATCAAGCCTGTCGCAGCTTCTCAGGAGTTACGAGGGTGGAAATTGCTCCTCTTATGGCTCCCTGCCGCCTGTGATCTCACCGGTACCACGGTCCGTCATTCCCTCCTTCATTTCTCCCTTTCTCGTATTTTTCTCCCCAACTTTCCTTCCATCTATCCAGTTTATCTACGTTGGCCGGTGCTAATCTTGTGTGTTCTCGTTGGGTGCTTTACAGCTCATGAACGTCGGTCTTCTGTATACACCCGTTTCTATCTACCAGATGACGCGCGGTGCGCTTGTACTGTTCGTCGGCGTTCTTAGTGTGATCTTCCTGCGTCGCCGTCTTTGGTTATACCAGTTCGTCTTTTTCCTCGCCTCCGCTCAAATACCTAACTTTCCTTAGATGGATTTCGCTGCTCACTGTGATGGCAGGCGTATCATTAGTTGGTTACAGTGGTTCCTTAATCAAAGACACCGTTACGGATGCAGTGAACTTGGTGACCGCCCATGTCACCGGTGCGACACCTGAGCCTATAGATCAATCTGATGCAGCCAAAGTCCTTGTTGGTATGGCTAGTTGCTCTCTCCAGATCCATGCTTGCTTAAAGCACTGATTGACCAGGCGTATTTATCATTTTGTTTGCTCAAGTTTTGTAAGTATTATTCATTGTTCATTGTTTGCCTCCTGAACGTCCTTTTCTGCAGCACGGCAACGCAATTCGTGGTCGAAGAGAAGATCATGACCCGCTGGACAGTTGCTCCTCTTGTTGCAGTCGGTTTTGAAGGCTTATTTGGTGCTCTGACAATCCTGGTACTCGTGCCATTCTTGGCACAACCATCCATCGCTTCTCGGTCTCCTTTCTTTGATCTTCCGAGAGGTTGGCACCAGATGATTGATACTCCGAGTGTTCTTTGGTCCGGAATTGCGATCGCATGCAGCATCTCTTTGTTCAACTACTTTGGTTTAAGCGTCACGAGGCACGTGAGCGCCACAGCTAGAAGCTTGACTGACACTTGTAGAACACTCTCCATATGGCTAATCAGTCTTGGATTGGGTTGGGAAAGGCTCATGTTTCCTATATCTCTTCTCCAAGTACTTGGCTTCTCTTTGTTGGTGTAAGTAGCCAAATTGCTATGTGGAGTGCTAATGTGCTAACCATGAATTTCTTGACTAGGTATGGAACAGTATGCCATATTTCTATTTAAACCACAATGCCAGCTCACCATCAATTTCTAGTTCATGTTCAACAACCTGGTCCATCCACCCACCTTCCTCCGTCCATCTCCGACCGCCATAGCCCCGGCTACCGTTGAAGCGGAAGAAGCGGAAGCGCTCCTCGCCTCCTCGCGACTCGACGAATCTGCAACCTTACCTGTTGACCTCGGACAGAGTGGTTATGATGTTCTGCCGGCGGATGAACATGTCAAAGCGAGTGGCGTTTCGACAATTGAGGAATAGTCACCATTCGATTCCTACTGATACTCCGTATATTGCACCCTGAACCTGCTGTCAGACGCTTTGCGACTCGATTTATTCCTTGTAGACGCGATTTGTAGCTTGAATGTGCGATGTTATTGTTGGACTCGCAGGGTTCTGCTTGATCTACCCTCCATATGGCATTATCACCCCAGCTGCATGAAGCCGTCTTGCTGAGATACCGAGCCAGAGCCACTCTGTCAGCCTGTGTAAGGCGAACGCAGACCACCATGCGGTAAACCACATGGGTAGCAGATCCCATCTATGCAATATTGTATATGTAAGTGAATCATGCAATTAGAAAATACATGATGTCCACGCCAAGTTAATGGACGGCCACCCCACCTGACGCCTCTGTCGAGCTGTGATCGTCTAGGACATGCATGCTCGGACATGCTAATGAATCTTGAATCTTCGGGAGCGTATCGTTTGGTTAGCCTCGTGGCATGGGTGGAGAAACTCGGTTCTAGGTCTTGTATAATCGCAGCTTCGAAGCGGCTTCGTTAACCGGGCCAACTCGCGAAATCGATGTTCTGGAATGTGCAATGAAATGAGACACGTTCTGCCACGACACCCGATCGTGAGCTGGTTGTACTAGTAGCTGCTTCTTTCGTGGGGAGGTGATGAAACTCAAGTACTCAAGCTCAAGCACTCGAGGTTGGCACTAGTACGGTATGCAGATCCTGTTACAGTTATTCGAGCTTACTGCGGATTGGCAAGTAAAGTCGCTTCGTTTTGCACGTGATGTAGCACGTGTTGGTAATACCCTTTTTAGAATCTAGATTATGTCAGTACTGGATTGCGCAGATAAAAGTAGTGGATAACTACCCTTCCGAACATTTGCCTGTATGGCAAACTTGGTTGGCACCTGCCAGCTGTCGTGCGTTTGTCGCAGAGACATCCGACGGGACCTTTCATCCAGATATCCATCCATCCAGCGTCGGAGCGGAAACCTAACTGTTGACCGCGATGATAACACTGATGTAACGTTCTCTTTGCATAAAGTATAGCTCTAGTAAGATTAGCCTCGTTTGAGTGACAGCAAACGTGTACTTCGTGCACCTTGATCCGATAGCAGACAGTATCGTGAGACAACTAGTGAGAGGTCTGAACTATACAAGAAAAAAAGAAAACTTTTAGGGTTCACTTCAAGCCGTGCTTCCCGTTCTAATCGCATCCACAACACTTCCAGACTAACCGTAACCCCCTACGCCATTACTACGTCGACTCATCATCACTGTCGTTTTCTCTACGGGACACGAGCCGGGTTGCCTCTTCTAGTTGCTCAAGATCCCAACCAATCGCAGATTTCGGTATAAACACAGTGGCCACTTTCTTGCCTACTTCTTGGAGCACAGTGTCACTGGAGGACTTACTGAGTAGGGTGGAGTCTCAATTCTATTGGTGCAAACCTTGCGCAAGTCTGGATCCAGACGCAAAAATCTTCCAACCAAATCTTGCTGTATACGTAGTAGGCTTCGTGGTGGTCCAAGATACGCTTCATTTCCAATAAACATCTTGTTATCATCCTTTTACCTCGCGTCATGGCAGTAGCGACGTCTTTTCGGCACTCCTCAGCGAGCTGAAATGAACGATACAAGGGGAAAGCCAGGCTGCGTCGGTAAGATGTTGTCAAGGCAGAAATCAGTTCTGCGTCAGAGTATATAAGTTCGCGGGGTCTTTCAAGTTTGACGTCCGCCATCAGGGACATATAAGGGGGTGGGTCGAGCGCCGAGAATATTGGCACGAGTGTACAGATAGTCCATGCGCTCTCCGGCGTCGGGTCGTGAAAGGTTGTTCGTTTATCGTACGCATGCGCAAAGAGCAGGGCAATTAGGCTCATATATAGGTTTCGTTCTTGCACCTTGTCCATTATGTCTGATGGATTCAAATCAGCATTCCGAGACATTGATACATAGAAGCACAGCTTACACTCTTTGCGCGGCAAACGAAGCATTTCCATATTCTCCTGCTCGGTATACACAACGTCTGAGGTGTTCGCCAGCACAGGGTCTTCCCAAGCCACGAGCTCTTGGATGTATTCGTCGTCAGCGTAATCCGCCCTGTGGAACCATAAGTCTGATGTCGAGTTCTCGTAATGCCAATGAACGAACATGTAATGCTCTTCGTCCCACTTTTCGTTTTCGTGAGTTATACGCATCTTTCGTCTGTCGTCAACGCTACAACCCTCGGGATCGTCGCCTAATTCATTGACGTCGTTCTCTGCGTGAGCGACGTGCAGAAAGTATCCCGTGTACTTGTCCAAAAAGCCATAATATCTTTTGAATGATGTGTGGAACTCTGTCGAGGCTTCTGGAACTGATTGAGGTAGCTGCCAGTCATTTTCTGCAGCTGAGACCGCATGACGATCAGCCTGCGCTTAGAGATCACTCGCTTTGAGGGTGTTACCTTTCAAAATTTCCTCTTTCTCTCCCAGAGTTAACTTATCAGTTCGATGTGATATCTTATCGATGTCGTCTTCTCCTGTGGTCCGAGATTCAAGAACCTCAATTGACGGGGGAGGCTGAGACGGCCGAGGAGCCAGTAGCTTCGCCAGCAGATCCAAATCAGCAAAATGCTGTCCTCTTACTTCCTTAGTCATGGTGATAGTAAGGTAGCCCGTACTCGGATCATATCGAGCGGAGGAATCTTCATCTTCAACCACAGGATGTGGAAAGTTCAGACGGAGGAAATAAGGGTTGATATGTACGGTCAACAAAGTGGCGTCGACGTTGATTTCAGCATCAGACGCCTGAACGCATGAAGATAGTTTCGGAAACACCACCAAATCATTAGCGTCAACAACTTACACGGACTGATGGGCAATACAACGATGCAATCACAGTTTCGTCGGTTTGGCTGCATGAAAACTTCGGTGTAATCATTACAACTTGAATATTGCGAAGGTGTGTTAAGCATCAGGGCAAGCAACCGTCAGATCAAAGGAGGTAAGAATACCGACCACGCAGATATCCCAGTACGTGTCGACCCGTTGTGACGTGTAAAGCATGTGAAGGATCGGGGTGAGGTGAGTAGCGGCGGGGCAATGGTACTCGCCTGTGTTGGTGGGTACTGATCAATGATGATCTCCTGAAGATACGACCAACATTTAAGCTCTGACAGTCTGGGCTGACTAATATTTATACTCCGAACGGCATTTTCCTCAGTTGCAATCAGTAGGGTGGTGATTTCTAAAACAGGAAGTTAACCCCTTATCTGGTAAACTTGTCAGTCAAATAGATCACGGTAAACGACACGAGTCATCTGCATCAATCAGCGCATCTGGTTTCAGCAGGCAAGCATATAAACCCCATCCACCACAAGGTGAAGTTTCGGGATCACACAGAATTATTTCTCTCATACTTGATCCTCAAAGGCTACGTCGATGGACCCGCAGGTGAGCTTCATCGGGCACCCCACTGGAGACCACCGTCGACTACACTTTTCGTTTATCTAGAAACTAACCGCATATCCACCACTCGCAACGGTGGAACAATTAATCATTCGCGAGAAGCGAGGAAACTGCGTGCCAATCTTTATCCAGCTTCCTGCAGACCTCATCACGCCATGCATGGCATACCTTCGTATCGCGAAAGACTCCAAATACAGCTTTCTCCTGGAATCTGTGATCGCCGGGGAGAACGTTGCTAGGTACAGTTTCGTGGGTGCAGGTGACTCGAACAACTTAGAATCCACGCAAAGAGGGACTCAGCCTTCTGCAGATCCAATAAAGGTTGTCAAGACTGGACCCAACGAGGAATTCACAGGAGACCCAATGGTCGCTCTCCAGAGAGAGCTCTCAGCATACCAATACGTCAAGGTCCCAGAAATCCAGACCTTCACTGGCGGAGCCATCGGTTATATCTCGTATGACTGCATACAGTATTTCGAACCCAAAACCGTAAGGGAACTGCACGATCCCCTCGGCATTCCAGAATCTGTCTTTATGCTTGCGGACACGTTGCTCATATACGACCATCTTTTCCAAACTATCAAGGTCGTCTCCCACGTCTTTTATCCGAGGGACGCCGGGACAGCGAACTTGTCATTCGTATACCAAACCGCCCAGTCCAAGGTGCGACGGCTTGCCAAAGCTCTTCTAGCAACGACGACTTCGGAGGTCCCGCAACCTCCCATCCGACTGGGAAATGAGGCTGTCTCGAACGTCGGTAAAGAAGGTTACGAAGGGTTTGTGACCCGACTTAAAGAACATATCGTTGCTGGCGACATTATTCAGGCCGTTCCATCACAAAGACTTGCACGTCCCACAGATCTTCACCCTTTCAATGCGTACCGGCATCTGCGGCAGGTCAATCCGAGTCCATACATGTTTTATTTGGACTGCGGAGAACTGCAGATAGTTGGTGCTAGCCCAGAAACACTGTGCAAAGTAGAAGCCAACAAGGTGTACAACCATGCTATAGCAGGCACGACAAAAAGAGGCAGAAATCCCGATGGTTTGTTCCTTCCTTCATCACTTGGTCACGCTCTAAAGCAGTAATGAGGTAGAGGACAAACTACTCGCTGAGCAATTGACTGCATCGGAAAAAGATCGAGCAGAACATATCATGCTTGTCGACCTTGCACGTAATGATGTCAATCGTGTGTGCAAACCAGAGACAGTCAAGGTCGACCACCTCATGCAAGTTCAAAAGTTCAGTCACGTCATTCATCTGACATCACAAGTTTCCGGGATACTACGAGATGGCTTCACAAGGTAAGTGGGGCAAGGTACTGTGCTCTGTGGTGGCGAAACATGACAACAAATTCTGAATCAAATAACTGCAGATTCGACGCCTTCCGTTCCATTTTCCCGGCTGGCACCGTTTCTGGTGCACCCAAGATCAAGGCTATTGAGATTGTTTCAAGGTTAGAACAAGAAAAGCGCGGCGTGTATGCTGGTGGCGTTGGCCGATTCGATTTCGCGGATGACGCCATGGACACTTGTATCGCTATCCGGACGATGACGTTCAAAGATGGCATTGCATATCTCCAAGCTGGTGGTGGAATCGTGTTCGATAGTGTCGAGGAAGAAGAGTACACCGAAACCATCAATAAACTTGGTGGCAATGTAAGGGCCCTCACCGAAGCAGAAAGTAAGTCTACCGTCTTCCCGGGATGTCTCGCAGGCTGAATGATGGTGCAGAATACTGGTTCGATGTGCAGGTAGAACAGGCAAAGTTGGGATAGATAGGATACGTTGCGTATATAGTAACCATAATTCATGCAGCTTGACCCGCTAGCCGCTCCAGAATCACTCTTCTGTCTGCTCGACGTCTGAGGTCTTTCTCCGCCTCCTTCCGTGCAAGGACACCTTCTCTCCCCGCTATACTGAGGACGCCAGATATTAACTGCGCTGTGCGTGGGCTTTCGTCGTTGGCTGGGATGGGGTACATAACGATACGAGGATCAACGTTGGAATCCACAATGCCAATCGTCGGAACGTGCTGTATAGCACACTCGCGTATAGCGTTCATATTGGCGATGGGATTGAGGAAAACAACGAGGTCGGGGGTAATGCGATAATTTTGTCCCTCAATTTGGAACAGCTGGTTTCTGTTTGTAAGGGTGCCAGGCAGCCATCTCTCCCCGATATGATAACCCTGTTCGTCAAGCCTTCCTGCCGCTTTCCGAATAATTTCTCTGAGGTCCGGACGAGTGCCAACGAAAATTATGGTGCCGCCGCGCTGGGATATTGCTCTGACGACGTTGGCCGCTCGCCGCAAAAGTGGGAGGGTCTGGTCTAAGTCAATGATGGTGAGACCAGCGCGGACTCCATAGGCATATGGCAAGAAATTTGGGTTCATCAGTGATTTTGTATGACCAAAATGCGCGCCGGAGGCAATGAGTGCGGATAGAGTAGCCTGTGAAGGACCAATTGCGCGGGTATATGCGTGATGAGGCTGGAAGGTATTGTTCCGAGTCTGGGTTGAGCCGTACTCGTTGAACAAGTCGTCTGTAGCTAAAGCTAAATTCTTTCACATCGCGACACGAGAGAAATACACTCACAAAGTAGTTTGAACCGGGCTCTGTTTTCCTGCATCGATCGCCAGTCATCTTGAGACTGCAAGGTCATTTCATTGCCGGGGGCAGTGTACATTGTCCTAATGGCGACTGGAGGCCTGTAGTATTGTCTGCGGAGACATTTTGTCGCTGTGAACCACGGTCTCAACGTCTGACTTGCCATGGTCAAGAAAGTAGAGGCCAGTGGCGGTGCAAAATTCACGACGCGTGGTTTCAAGGCTGATGCAGATGCTTACTTCAGCGATCCATCGATTTTTTTCATTTGCTCTTCCTGCCCTTCACCACAACACCAGTCTATTTCTTTCCTTCCCTAGAAAACCAAAAAAAATGGAAGATGACGCTTTTGACGGCGCTGTTGGCATCGATCTCGGCACCACCTACTCGTACGCATCGTGCCCGATCGATATCTTGCACAGTTCTCATGTTCTTGTTCTCTAGATGTGTTGGTGTCTGGCAAAATGACCGTGTCGAAATCATTGCCAACGATCGTAAGCATCCCATTCCAAAACAGGAGTTCAGTCGATCATCTTGAAGCTCATATACAGAGGGTAATCGGACAACGCCATCATACGTTGCCTTCTCATCTGAGGAGCGTCTGATTGGTGATGCGGCCAAGAATCAGGCTGCCATGAACCCCCGCAACACCGTCTTTGATGCCAAGCGTCTTATTGGCCGTCGTTACGAGTGAGTCATACGTGGGGGTGAACGTTCCAGAGTTTTCCTGATCTAACTAACTTCTAGTGATCCTGATGTCAAGAAGGTAAATTAGTTTGCCGCGTTTTGTGTACGCACATTTATCGATTGATCTCCAGGATATGGCCCACTGGCCGTTTGAGGTCGTTGAAAAGGAGGGCTCCCCCTTGATCAAAGTTAACTACCTGGGGGAAGACAAGACTTTCACGCCTCAGGAGATCTCTTCGATGGTCCTAACCAAAATGAAGGAGATCTCGGAGGCCAAACTCGGCAAGACCGTCAAAAAGGCCGTTGTCACGTGAGTAAACTCAATATACCTTCGTGTTGTCGTGGTGCTGAAACCATATCAGTGTCCCAGCCTACTTCAATGACTCGCAGCGTCTGGCCACCAAGGATGCTGGTACTATCGCTGGTCTTGATGTCCTCCGTATCATCAATGAGCCCACCGCAGCTGCCATTGCCTACGGTCTTGACCGTCAATCAAAAGCTGAGAAGAACGTCCTAATTTTCGACCTTGGTGGAGGAACTTTCGACGTGTCTCTTCTCAACATCAGTGGTGGTGTTTTCGCCGTCAAGGCCACCGCTGGTGACACCCATCTGGGTGGTGAAGATTTTGACAACGCACTGTTGGAACACTTCAAGAACGAGTTCAAGCGCAAAACCAAGCACGATATCTCCGAAGACCCCCGTGCTCTCAGACGTCTGAGGAGTGCTTGCGAGCGTGCCAAGCGCACCTTGTCCAGCGTTACCCAAACAACCGTTGAAGTAGATTCGCTTTACCAGGTCAGCTCTGGAGCATTCTTATTGTCATTTTTGTCTCAAATCATATTATAGGGCGAGGACTTCTCTGCCAACATTACCCGTGCCCGTTTCGAGGAGATCAATGCTGCGATGTTCAAGTCGACTCTCGAGCCCGTCGAGAAAGTGCTGAAGGATGCCAAGATTCCTCGTGAGAAAGTTGATGACATTGTCCTTGTTGGTGGTTCCACTCGTATTCCCAAAATCCAGTCCCTCGTGTCCGAGTACTTCGGCGGTCGTCAATTGAACAAGTCGATCAACCCCGACGAGGCTGTTGCTTACGGTGCCGCCGTTCAAGCTGCCGTCCTCACCGGTCAGACGTCTGAGAAGACTGCCGACCTCCTTCTTCTTGATGTCGCCCCTCTGTCGCTCGGTGTTGCCATGCAGGGTGACGTTTTCGGAGTTGTCGTTCCTCGGAATACGCCTATCCCCACGAACAAGTCACGAACTTTCACCACCGTAGAGGACAACCAGACCACTGTCACCTTCCCTGTGTAAGTCCGCGATGACGATACCGCTATAACACGATTTCTGATATTCCTTGCTATCTTAGTTACGAGGGTGAGCGCACCCAATGCCGTGACAACCGCTTGCTCGGTGAATTCGAGCTCACGGGAATTCCTCCTATGCCCCGTGGCCAGGCCGAGCTGGTTACTACCTTCGAGGTTGATGCCAATGGTCTCTTGAAAGTCTCGGCTCAGGACCGTGCATCTGGTCGCAAGGCATCGATCAGTAAGTCCACGACCAACATAAAAGTATCGTGTATGTTCAACGTGTCTTTCTAGGCATCACCAACTCCGTTGGCCGTCTCTCTGCAGCCGAGATCGATCAGATGATCAAGGATGCTGAGCAGTACAAACAAGCTGACAAGGAATTCTCGTCTCGCCACGAAGCCAAATCAGACCTTGAGGCATACATCCACCAGGTCGAAGGTACCATCACCTCGCCCGAGATTGGCATGAAGCTCAAGCGCGGAGCCAAGCAGCAGGTTGAGGCTGAGCTTGCGCGCGCACTCGAGAAGCTGGAGATCGAGGACTCGACGGGTGACGAGCTCAGAAAGGCACAACTTAGCATTAAGCGGGCTCTCCAAAAGGCAACCGCTGGTATTCGGTGAGGGATGATGGTATGACACCTCAAGTCTGTTGTCTTGTGATCCTGTGTTCACATTTGTTTCGTGTAAGCAATGCCTATCAATCATATTTCCACTGTACAACATGTGCATCCCAAGTATAGTTCACAGAACCGAAAACCAGCAACAAGTAGTTGATAGGATGATGATGCTGGCTATAAGGATAATGCTTTGTGAACTTGCAGTGCAACCTCCAGTATCCAGAGTTCTTCATCTGCGCCGTCACAGAGTGCTTTGTCAGCTTCAGCGATGATAAGGGCACTCTTGGCCTTCTGTCGAGCGGGCAAAGTCTGATGGAAAATTATAATGTCGTGCAGCTGCCACTTTTGTGAGTTATATACAATGTACAAGGTCGTACCACAAACCTGTGACAGCAGCTGTGTAGCGGAATAACCCTCTCGCATCAGATCCTTGACTATCCGCCGGATTGAGTTAAAACCTTTGCCATTGGGATTCACAGGCATATCATCAACATCCATGTCCTCGGCGACGTCAACCCCAAGCGTCCGCGCAAAGTCGTTCACTACTGCACTTGGGACGACACCAGCAATTTCCTGGATATCTCTTGGAGTGACTGGTGTAGGTGGAATTGTCGATGCAGAGAGTCGAGAAGCTGACTGTAGGTATGTTATCGACCGCCGCAGGTCACCATTCGAAGTGTCTATAAGAGTAGCTACGACCTCGGGGGTAACGTCGACGCGCTCTGCAGTGGCTATGTGCATCAATCGCGAGGATGATGATGATGAGTCCAGAGGGGTAAATCGGAATTTCGAACATCGCGAGGCCAGAGGCTCGATTATGCTGAAGGGCGGAGTGAGGCAAGAATAATCAAGAAGGCTTGGGTGCACTGACCGCGTGACGTAGTTGCAAACAAGACAAAAGCGGGTTATTCTTGCATATGTCTCCATTATACGTCGTAATGCACCCTGAGCATCTTGAGTCATGGAATCGGCTTCGTCAAGAATGACGATTTTGTACGGTGGGCAAGGGTATGAAGTGCCGTCGAAGGCCACTTTTTGTGCTCTTGGTGTTTGTCGAGCGAAGCTCTTTATTTTCTCTCTAACAATTGAGATACCTCTCTCGTCTGATGCGTTGAGTTCAAGGACTCGCTCTCGGAAGATGTCCGGTCTGACGAATCATTGGATGTTGTATGAGAACGATAGATATGACCAAAATGTCCACATACCCAAACAGCTGTCGCGATAAAGCAAGGATTGTGGATGTCTTTCCCGTTCCAGGAGGGCCGTAAAACAGCATGTGAGGAAGCTGCCAGTGGTATCAGTGAAGTAGCGCGATCGAAAAAGAGCATACCGACATTTGTAGAAGATAATGCCTTTCGCAAGACTGCTACTGTGTGTTCTTGTGCAGAAATGTCGTCTATCGTCTTTGGACGGCTGTTGGGGCATCTTGTGTGCAAATGTGATCATTAGAGATAATATACTCACTATTTTTCAACCCATGGCTGCAATACAGGATCTATTGTATGTTTGGATGTTGTCTTGGTGTTCTGGGGCTGGAAGAAAGCCATGTCTAGTTTCTGCAACGCGTCCAGACGCGTCAAAAACGCGTGACTGTCATGTCACAGTTGCGTCTTGATATTATGACAAATTTCTTCCCACAGCAGTCCCGACGCGAGACGCGACAAATATTTGACTCTTCCTCAACGTACTCTAGCCACAATGGCTCTCCTCACTTCAAATCCCAGTAAGTCGAGCCCTAAAAAACGTGAATAAACTGATGAGCGTATCTTAGGTATCTCAGACGCGTTGACTACAACTGGTAGGCGGGCAGTGCACCTTACATCGTTGTACACTGACCAAGTGCGTGTATCGTCGTAACAGTCAACAAAAACACTATCGCTGAGCTAAAAAATGGCAAAGTCATATTCAAACAAAAACCTGTATCCTTTGAAAAGGCATCCGAGACGATGCAAGGTAGGAATTACACAGGTACCCGACGCACCGAGGACATTAATTGCGTCGCCAGAAATCGTAAAGTTTCGCGAGATGCTCGAACAACGTGTCCAGAACCAGGATCAACCCCTGACTAGCATACCAGACGAGCATCAACCTTTGATAGTCAAATTGGCTCAAGAGAGGTCAGTCAATAACGTGCTTCTGTAAATTGCCTCCTGTCTTACAACATAACTTAGCGACAAGAGTGTGATCTCGCTGGCGAAACAGATACGTTCAATATTACTTCCAGGGCAGGGTGAGGTTGAAGATGCGCACCGTGCAAACCTCGAATCGACTCTCTCTCTTCCCGTGGTGGAACACGCAATCAAGATGGTCATGACCAGAATAAACTATGGTCTCGATGCCGCCTTGGGTCAGAAACTACCAGCCGTAGTTTGTGTTTGGCGATGGGAAGTACAAGACGCTTACAAAGACTGGTTGCCCAAATCTGCCAGGGAGAGCGCAGAAGCCAGGGTGGCTGAGCGCGTCCAGGTATGCGAATTTTTCGCCTTTCGCTGTAACCGGGCCTAATGTGACGATAGGCGAGTAAAGGTTTACGTGCAACCTTTGAGAATCTTCCTCAGGCCGAACAAGACGCCATCCTCGATCCAAAAGGCGCCGTCAGACTTCCTGTCAAGGATACTAACAAGTCCGAGGCAACCACTGACTCTACAGCCGGCGGTGCGAATTCCGCTGAAGATCAAGCGCAGAAAGACCCATGCGCGATAGCCGGCGGCGGCCAGGTGGTAAGCTTCCCGGGTTCTTCATTATCCGCAGAAAATCAATTGTCCACCTGCAGCAATCTGAGAACGTTGCACCCAAAGGCCGTCCAAGGAAGGCTCCTGACCCAGATAAAGCAGCTAAAGTGATCTATTGTGCTATTTGATTTCTTGGTGCTCAATCATGTTGCAGGTGAAGGAAAAGGAAGATAAAAGGGCCGCAAAGGCAGAGAAGGAGAAGAGACAGAAGGAAGCTCAAGACAAATCTCGTTCGATCATGATCAACTTCTTCGGAAAGGGCAAGCCCTCCGTCCACGATTTGCCCACAAAGGAATTAAATGCCGTTTCTGGCCCTTCGATGGTCGAGAGCGAGTTCCAAAGGACGTTCAAACCATTCGTAGCGAAGAAGGATGCAGATCTTGCCCCGTATAACTGGTTCCTCGAGTCAAAAAAACGGATGACTGGTGTAACTCATGCCGAGGCCATTGTAGTCGATGACGATACTTCGGTCCAGGCAAACAACGATGTCGAGATGCTATCCAGTGAGCAACATGATACGAACTCCTTGAGCGCACCTGAGAGTCTGGAGGACTTTATCCGAGTCCTTCGCCAGCACAGTCTGCTATGCCCACAAAGGCGCAAGGCGTCGTCACTCAAAACACACAACTCTCGAACCGTACGCGATATCATTTCGCAGCTCAACGATGCCGAAATTGCAGGCGACCCCACACAAGTCCGCCATCTCCTTTCCGTTCTCAATGATCGTACGGTGTTGCCTGCTAAAGTCCTCATCTTCCATGAAGACGCACGCCCGGGATATTACGGAACGTGGACGCGTAACTCTCGTGTAGTGGGCCCACGTACATCACTTGAACGCGACATACTTGCTCGTGACTACGGGCACGACAGCGGAGAGGAATGGGAAGATGAGGGTGCTGGCGATGCAGACGACGTGGTCGATGATGGGGAAGAGGACGAGCTAGACGCAGAAGACGCAGACTCAGATCTAGACAGTTGGCTAGTCGATGACGATGAAGTAAAAACCAATTCGCCTCTGGATCCACGAGATCTATCACCTCTACTCGACTTGCCAATGCCTCTTCCACCGAAACGGAAAACCGACAATGGCGAGAAGCAACCAGAGAAGAAGAGAAAAGTGGTGGTGCCTCTCGTACCCTACGCTAAAGGTCCATTCTGGGAATCAACCATTAGCCAATGTCAATACGATCCTTTCGAGGGATACCGGATACAACTTTTCAACGGTAACCCCGCCCTCCTTGATCTGATCTACGTACCTAGATTAATCGCTCACCAGACACGCCATATCCCATCGATCCATTTGCCTTCGTATCCGTCACCGCTGAGGAGCGACAGGATATCAAAGCTGACCCGGCTTTCCCTGTGCCGTCTCTACCTGACCAAGTCTTGCATAATGTCGGTCCGGCAGGCACCCTCGTTCCACCAACCATGAAGCGCTCTGGTATACCAACTTCGACGCCGAAGACCGCGTTCCCTGATGTACATGTCGGAACTCTGCTCACAAAGATAGCTGACCTTGCGACCCCCAGCCTTACCTTCCTGGTCGAGAGCATCCACCAAGATCTTCGTGTCCACAAGGTCAAAAAGAATGCTATCGAGGCCAAGGTACGGGAGGTTGGTGAAAAGTCGAAAGATAAGAAGATATGGGTCGTTAAGCAAGCAGTGCGGGTCAGTATGAAGTTGTTGTTCTCATAATGCCGCCGCTCTTCTCATCGTCTCTTCTCAGACTTTGCACGGACTGGCTTAAACCAAGAACAATCAATTTTCAATGTTTCGGACATCGTGGTGTTTTCGAGCCTATTGTTATTATATCCTGTATCCAGTCTTCTAATTGTATATCAAGCATGACCCGCGATATAAAATACAGGAAAGAGAATATGAATATGCAGGAAGCGAGACTGGATCACTAAACTACATGTCGGATGAGGCACTACAGAAAAGGCGTTCAGTCGGGCAGTGTCATGATGTCGCCAACTTCCATGCACGCTCAGCCTTTTGGACGTTGCTGCCGTCGAGCGTCGCACAATGGACGTCCCCAGAATCGGCGCCTGAACTGGTCAGCCGCAGCATCAACAAAGCAGAATTAAACAGCAACTACTCACGAATGAGCATCTGCGTTACTTGGCCATTTTCATTCATGACTGGCTCAAAGCCCAATCCTTTGAATACCTTCAGACGCAATCTATAAGGAAGTACATCAGCCCCTTGTCATCCACACGCTGAGTTACGGCTCACGTCAAGCCGTCCAACTCGCGCTGATGGTCTTGGGCCGGGTCTGACTCCTCTAGCTCACGGGCTTTCTCCTTCAATGCTGCGAGCTCGGCTTCCTTGCTCGCAAGTGAACTCTCGGCATCACGGATCGCTTTTGCGAGAGATAGACGTGAGGTATCAAGTTCGTTCAAACGTGCGGCATGCTGTTCGACTGTAGATACGTTGGGTGGTCGAGCGGACGATTTGCGCGCCGCATCCAGTACACGGGTGAGCGCTGTGAACGTATGATTACCTGTGCGGCTCTATGATCAGGTCGCATACCTTTGAGATTTGCATATGCCTCATCGTTTTCTTTTTTGGCCTTGGCATAATTTATTTTCATCTGCTCCTCGGCGGCAGTGATAGTCAAGTAGTCATCAGCGGGGTCGATGATCGTGGTCATCTCCCGTATGAGTTTTCTGATTGAGGTGCATGTCAAAGCACAGTCGAGCGGGCCCACCAACTTGAACCATGGTAGTCACGCACATGCATTCTTGAAGGTCTTTAGATTGTAGTTCTCTCGCCATGGCAGTCCTCACTGGAACTTCTGAGACCTTGGAACAACCAACAAGTAGAAGACGCGTGACAAAACGAGTCACGTGAATATCACGTTCGCGTGTGGTGATATCTGCGTGGTCGTAGTGTGTGTAATACATATTGATGTACATAATGCAATATCATGCACATGGTACAATCTTCCAGTAGACAATGCTGTTGTCATAGCCTGCAACAGCACACTGCTCAACATCGACAGTCTTCTTCCATACCTTACCAGACAAATCGTTCACTGTCGCCTTTCGCTTGGCCAGGATGAAGCGACCGCCTTCGGGTCTTTCCAATGTCACAGGAGCATTAAGGCTTGTCCTCTTTCCCGTGCCAAGTTGGTAATCGTAGTTGCGGCCCCAAGCGACAAGGTCTCGACCCGAGCCCCCCGGCCCAGCATGGGAATGAGTATCCAATGTCAACAGAACATGACCTGTGGGTGAGATCGATATGGCTTGCGGAATTAGTGGCGAAAGTGTCTGCGTCTGTTCATCGACTAGTATTCGTTAGCAGTCATAACAAAAACCGGTGTAAAAGGTCTTAACTCACATTCGCAAAGACCACTGACGTTCTTTACGCGAAGGGGGTTACCTTGGGCATTGGAGAACAGGCTGTTACCCAGTCCTCCCCATTGACCATTACCACAAGCGAGGACATCGACATAGATGAGCGAATCTCTAGCATCTCGCTCTGCAACAAAGAAGGTCAAATCACCGCCTACGAACAGAGTCAGTGACAATACAAGGCTTTCATCCGTGTGTAAACTGACCTGCCATTAGGCCAAGACACCTCGATCGCGTGGAGGCCGGTACATTTCTGTCCAGTACGACCTCCGTCGGAACAGTTATCGTGTCCAAGGTAATGCCAGCCCCAAGACCAATTTGTCTAAAGCACCATTGAGCAACGGTGGAACTGAGCAATCCTTTCGTGATTTACCCATGTTCATTTGCGCCCCAGCCAAGCACTCTACCCAAATCGGTATTAACAAAACTGCTCTGGCCTCCGGCTGCAATTTGGGAGACCTTGATTCCCTTCAGCGATGGTATTTCAAACAAGGCATCACAAAATCTAATGTGGTGGTCGTTGATCCTGATCGTATTATCAAGAACGCTCGCCGTGGGGGGCACAGAATCCCGAGAGAATGGCGACCTTTTCGCATGTGGGTCTGCGACCGACTGTGGAATAAGTTCGACAGAGATACGTGAAGGGGATGCGACCCCTATTGAGTTTGGGGGTGCTGGTATGTCAAACTTGCGGAGTCCCAGTTGACCATGCGAGTTCGCGTTCTTGTTTATAGGGTGTGTAAACGTACGCCCCTCTGACGTCAGCGCTAGAAGGTGATTGTGGCCCGCGGCGATAGATGTAAAGCTGACAAAAGCCATGAGCATCTTATAGCTTGACATCCTTGAAGTTGACGACCGACGTTTCACCTCGATTGAGCTTCTCTTTCGGAGCAATCTCGTTAAAGTCAATTGTTGCTTGTTCTTCTCCCCAGATCCAACCAATTCCCCACCAGGGCATGGTGGCGGGCGTTGGCTTAGCAGTAGGAAGCTTCTGTTGCTCCTCGTTCGCCGCAAAGACATAAAGCTTCCCGGAACCTGAGAGTGCATAAATTCGAGTGTCTGTGAGCTGTAGCTTTACGATATTCTGCGAGTTATAAGCAGTAAGTTTGAGTACAGTTTCGACCGCACTGCTGCCCACCTTGCCCCGAAGAGTCAGCTTTGGTGCCTTGGCTTCAGTCTTGGAGCCCGGGATGGAGCTGAAGAAATCATGGCCCCATTGGTAGACGTCACCTCGCGCGTCAACACATGCAGCGTGCCGTTTATGCAGGGCCATATCCCGCAGTGCTATATTCTCCAGCCACTTGACATTTGTTGGGATCTGCAGAGTCTCGACTCTTGGTGACTTGGGATCAATGAGGTTCGACCTAAACATGAGCATGAAGCCACCACGGAGTTTCTTGGCAACATAATTTACTTGTTAGAGCCCCAGACTACTGCACAAATGATTCCGTCCTCGTTTACGCCAGTACTATTGACAGACTTCAGGGCTACCGATTTGACTTCGTGGGTCAAAATATCCCCTGAATCATTGTGGACAACATTATTCAAGAGGCACGACAAGAGTACAGCGGCCGCAGTCGAGGAGGCGAGAGCCACGGAACGGCCCCGAGTCAAGTACGATGTTCGGCCTATTTTACGTCCATGTGCCATCTGCGAATAAAACCTCTGTGAGGGGAGAGATTTTGAAACCGCATTTCGGAACATTGGTAGGCGAAACGCTGGAGTTTGTCTGACTAGGAGAGCTGTCCAAGATCAAGAATTCAAAGACAACATGTCAGATTCCGTCAAAAGTTTCATAGTTTTGGTCATCGACCCCCTGCTGAGAGGTCGTCAATGCTCGCATCAACAGGCTAGGCTGCAATTGTACAACCTTCAGCAAATTCAAGTTGCGGGCAAGCACTTGCAGCACCGAGCAGCAGAGATTTAACATGGATCCGTCAGCGCCGCAGACAGTCATGAAAGGTGTCGCCATAACATGCGAGTTCGTCCCTTGTGACTATCACAACACCCTCACCCACCTCTTGTTCTATAGCGTCTACCTGTGGGGTTACCGCAGGCCTTTATGGTGTCTGTAAACAGTCTTCCCCGGGTAACTTATTTCTTTTCTCGGCAGTAAATAGTGGGATTGCCGCTGCAACGTTTTTCAGTGCGTATCACAATTCGAGTCCTTTCGCTGTGATCAATGATACCTCATCAGGCATACGGGAGTATATTGTTAGCCCAGCTCTAGTTCTGACACACCCCGGCAAGCAGTATCGGCTGCGTAGGCACAGGTTGATCCCTGTGGTCGTTGATTCGACACACGACGAGCTCCCGCTGTCGTGGAGTGACATCCGAACATCTCGTCTGCTGGACTCTGGAATCAGCGGAGCGCTCACGGGTGGAATCCTCAACACATGGAAACGTATGTGAACTGGTCTTATGTCGCTTGGTCTCGTGACATAGTAGCATGCATAGGTGGCAGACGTGGCTTAGTCCCCGGCCTCACAACAGGCGCATTAATGTGTACTCTTCTCCAATGGACTTTCAACGAGTCCGATATTGTCCGAATAAACTATATCTCCCAGAATTTGACAGCGCCAGAACAACGCACGATACCTGGCGATGCGGTCAAAAGCCCACGAGTAGAGGTTCCGCAACCCTCGATACCCCGCTCTATTGCAGTTGACTCGCTAGAAGTCGACTCCTTGATGGATCGTATACTTTCATTGTTCTGTCGACGAGTTTCGGATGAGGAATACCTGAAAAGGTTGAAAGTGCAGAGAGACTCTCACTTGCGGCGGATAGTAGAGCTTGAGGAGGAGCAGAAGGAGATATAACCGCCTTGCTTTTATTCATTTATCCCAGCACTTGAGCTTACGTTTACATCACCAGTCTCAGTCCATGTTTCAATCACACCTCTCCCATCTCTCTGAAATCCTCCGATAACAATGGAATCCCTTGAAATGGCGATCGAATTCACCTTCAAGATGTCCCGACATTGGCGAGTCCACTTCGGCTCCAACGACAATGTACCGTCCGCCGCCGACCCGTGAATTTGGTGATAGGACACCTTTCCGAGAAGCGTGCAAGTTAACAACTCTCGTGGTGCAGTGAACGTTCTGTACATATATTGGTGAAGAAGCCTGCAGAGGTTCAGAGTGGCGGACCTACAGTGCAACGATAGGGCCTTCAGCGGCTTCTGCTACGGTTTTCCCCTCGCCTCTCAGTCCGTCCCATTTGCGTCTTCGTTTCCGTCGACCACTTGCGCCTTCCGACTTTTCGCCGCCGGTTCCAATATACACGCGTCCATCAGCGGTGCCTGCAGCAATAACCCCACTTGAAGATATTGACAGAGACAATATGAATGGTGGTGACATGAAAACTCCAGAAGATGGAGGAGTTGCACCTGAGGATTGAGACATCAGCAACAGTATTGTTCAGCGATGCCATGCAAGGTTCACCTAAGTCATCCCGTGATAGCACGCTTCCTTGCAGGAAGTCAAAATGCAGGAAGGCAGAATCATATCCCCCGCTAACAAGTTCGCCGGGACGATCTGGGATAAATCGCACAGTCCCGCATACCTAAACATAAGATCAATAGACTAACTACGTCGCGGCGCATCACTTACATTGTCATGACATGTCCTCATCCGAGTGATTTCGTTGGTGGCAAGATCAACGATACCGACCGACCCAGAGTCTGTACAGAAGGCCATTTGGGTTCCTTTCGCATTGATAGAAAGCTAGTTGACAGCGTCAGCTCAAGACGTGGCATTTACCTCGGGTGTTCAGAGTCTCACTTCATTCAAAACGTCGTCATCATCAGCGCCTATCTCCAGTGTTCTCAGGACGTCCGCAGAGGTTAAGATGAGCTTATCCGTCCCCAAAGGAAACAATAGCGCCTTTTGCAAACCATATAAACACTACATGTAACATCGACGGACATTGTTGTGCAACTCACTTGTCTGCCAGATGCCACCCAAAGGCAAGCAGGAGAGGATTTGGTCTGCGAGTGAAACGCGATGGAGGAGACTGCACTCGGACCTTTGATCGCTTTTAAGACCTTGAATGTAACCATGTCATAAATTCGGACGGAACCATCGTCTGATCAAAATTTCAGATAATCAGGACCAACACACCCAAAGTCACCATACCTGATCCCACGAGCAGCTGTTGAGGTTCACCGAGAGATAGACACGAGACTTGGGCAGGGATCTGCAAAGTTTTGCGATGACAATAACTTGTCTTTTCACTGTCTGTCATTGCTGTCGATCGGAGCTTCTGAGTGTCAGGTGGCCGAGTTGCAATGAGTTTGTCCACTGAAACCCGCCTGCCAGCTTGATAGTTCCGCGTCAGAACTTGTCACGGCTTGAGAGTGCGCCGCAACGGTGACACCGACTCGGAGAGTTGGTGGCTTGGTGGTGGCGGCTAGAGTTAGCCTCACTGATAAGATACCGTATTGGAACTTGTCATCCAACCACAAGGACAAGAGACATGGCCGACATTACCCCGACACTTAACGCACCAAAGTCGGTCAAAGATCTCGAAGATATCTTGCGAAATGATACCAAGGTTAAAGTGGCAGGTCGGTCGCAGCCATCGAGGCGAATCACTGAGATCACTAAATACCAATCTTATCGCGCAGGGGTTGATGGTGATCAATTTTCATTGATTCGATGGAGTGCTGAGATTCTGAATATTTCAGCGTAGTTGATGGTGTACTTCGGGGAAAGTATATGGTGAGCGGAAATCACGCTTCGTCCCCATCATCGACTGAGGACCACATAGTCAAAGTCCAAGTTCTTGAGCGCCGCGTCGTCGGGTGGTTTTGGATTTTGCAGCGTAATCTTGTCAGTCTCACTGCTCTGCTCGTCGACCGAGTCTAGTTAAATACTCTTTCAGTGGCTGGGATATTCATGACGCGGTATATTCTCGCGAACTTGCAATATCTAACCGACAAAATGGCTACCGTGATATCCTGGCTCAAATAGACCTTTCGACTTATCGTAGGATTCCATGGGATAACAATGTTCCATTCTTCTTGGTCTCTTTCTTCGATCCCATCTCCTTGAAGCCCATATGCGCTGACCCTCGTGGTGTCCTCCGTTCGGCTTGTGAACTTGCCGCTGAAATGGGGCTAAGGTGCGTCGCTGGCGTCGAGTACGAGGTAAGCATAGCCCCGTGAATGCGTGAGGCCGCTGTACTCATTGACTCTAGTATTTCAACTTCAAGGGTAGGTTTAGCGATGAAAAAAAAAACCATCCTGACAAGTAATCTCAGAGACGGCCGAGTCTGTTGCACAGAAAAAGTTCACTCAGCTCCAGACGCTCACTCCTGGAAGTGAGTTGGTTTTCACTCGAGGCCAATTATCAGAAAATTCTGATATCTTCGCGGTTCCAAAGTGCACGGATACTCCCTTCTTCGAACGCAGCTAAACCAGGATTTTTTCAACGACCTATTTGATGAAAGCATCAAGTTCCAGATTGACATAGAGGGGCACCGTGAGTAGAAATGATATTGATTTCAATGGGATACGTGAGGGCCTCACAGATGATGTCGATGTCAGACACGGAAACGGGCCCAGGAGTACTCGAGACAGCACTGGCCTATACTTCCGCTTTGCGTATGGCTGACAACGCTATATTGTTCAAGTTTTTGGCAAAGAGCATCGGCATGAAACGCGGAGTCATGCCAAGTTTTATGGCAAAGCCCTGGGGAAATGTGCGTAGATCATAATCTAGTTTGTGATACTATAGCCGAATTTTGTCATCAGTTGCCTGGCTGCAGTGGGTAAGTTATCTATTCCAACGGCTAACTCGACGGCAGCATAAACGAGCTTATCGGCTTTTCTGAGCCATACCCACGTTTCCCTCAAAGATTCATCCGGGAAGAATCTATTTGAATATTCAGACCCTGAGTACCCAAATGGGAGGCCAGGAGCAGCATTTGAAGATACCAAGTTCCTTAGCCAAACCGGGGAGCAATTTCTTGCCGGACTTCTAGATGGGCTCCCAGATGGTAAGCCCGGGGTTCGTCAGAGGGATTCTAGAAACACTAATACTCTATCGCATCCAGTAATGCCAATGGTGAGCTTGAAGTCATATACTCGCAAAACCGCTCATGGTCTTCCAGTTGGTCCCTACTATAAACGGGTATAAGCGGCTCGTAGCGGGCGAAGCATTCTGGGCACCCAATGCTGTGACTTACGGTTATGACTCTCGAGGAGCTTCGGTCCGCATTATATCTCCCCCCTCTGTTCCACCAGCGGCAACAAGATTTGAAGTTCGTATACCAGGAGCAGACATGAATCCGTACTTCGCCCTTAGTGCCATCTTCAAGTTGGGCTTGAGGGGCGTTGCGAAGCAAATGAAATTGACCACACCCCCGATCAGCATGTTCCAACACGATCTCACTCGGAAAAAGGAGGCGAGTGCATCGCGGCCGCGCGGCATACATAGCTATTAACACCGTGTCGGAATAGGTTGTCATGTTACCACGTTCTCTGGAAGAAGCGACAACGAGGATGATGAGACCGGGCAGTGTTGCACGCGAAGCTTTTGGCGATGAGTTCGTGGACCACTACGGCGGAACTAGAGAACACGAGGTACAGTTATGGAACCAAGCGGTGACCAACTGGGAAGGTGAGCAGTAGTTCATTCCAATGCACAGAACGATCTAACTGTTCTACAGTGGAGAGATATCTCGAGCTCGCTTAAGGATATGCTGTTACAGATACGAATACCGTTGTAGATAACTAAACTGTGTATGGTTGACGATGCGACATTTGCAAATACTTCACGTGCTTGTAGTCCCTTGCTCGCGAATAGTGTGGAACCACCTCAGGAAGTGTGGGACGTCCTGGAGTAAACATGAACTGCATGTCTGTGTTTACAGGGAGAGATGATGCACGTACCGCTGCTATCTGCCCAGGCATGCTGCTCTCGGAAACAAAGGAGGGGATACTGCCGCCAGGAGTGCTGGAAGTGGCCATGCGCCACTCGACCTTTCCATCTTCCATTTCAAGGAGGCGCTCGACAGACACGTATCTTCCTTTCGTTCCTTTCTCTTCTATTTTCGCGAGGTCTTTGTTTCCAAACAAATTAATGGGGATGGACACAATCATGCTGTGTGTATGGTTGGTGGGATCTGGATAAGGCCGTCTTTGGAGATTCTTCCACTGGAACCACATACCCTGATCTTGGAGAGGACTCATCCAGGTGAGTCGTTTGGAGTACGGTGAAGACACGGGGGGAAATTGGGGGCGGGAAGGTGTAATACAATGTCCAGATTGATTGTGTTGCAGATATACGTTTGATCTCTGCAACTTTCTTGATGGCGCCTACGAACCTGACAGTACCCAGTAAGTTATGTGAGTAGGGTCAATTTAAAGAGGTGACTGACTCTTTCTCATTCTCTGCCTTGTTCACGCCAAGTTTACTCCAGAACTCATCGAAGGTGGCTTCCTCTTTGGTGTGTACACTGACCCGGCAGTGCCATGGAGCCCCATCCTCAGGCCCTTTTGGGCGGGATAGTGTGAGGACGTTGCCCTTTGTGAAGGTCTTCCCTTTCTTCCATGATATTGTGGACGCAAGGAGTTCCTTTCCAACCGCATTGATAGTGTCTTCTGCCGGAATTTCTGCCTATGTTGTTTGTCACTGACCGCACCTGCTTCAGCAGTACAACATACCTTCTAGCTTCAGAGCCGTGATACTAAGCGTATAGGACATGGTGGTCAAGCGCGGAGATGGAGTCCGAGAGCGGTACTTGATAGTCTCTAAATAAGATGATCACCGGTAGTAATGGCGTGTACTCGTTGCTACATGCATAGAACTATCGACAGCCATCATCTTCTGACTACATTGATGTGAGGCGTAGGAGCAGCATAGTCTAGCACGAAGACGGACAAGGGCGCTATGTTGGTGTTCATAAACGCTGCGCAGGTTGAGTGTGTCATGAACTTGTATAAGATTGCTCCGGCTTGAGTGGTGTGAGATTGACAAGACCACAGTGTCGACTGCGACCGAAAGCCGCTTCATCTCTTGGTAGCTTTTCACCGCGGTTCAGAACAACTCCAACGAATTTACGTTCGGTTCGCATCCACTTCTCCTTATAAAAACGTACATAGCCGGGCACAGTGGCATAGATGGTGTGGTCGCGACCTATTGCTACCTACGACAAATGAGCATCGTGTACACGACGAAAACAAGAGCACATGCGGCGTACGTTTTGTCCGGGGTGGAATTGTGTTCCTCGTTGGCGAACGATTATGTTTCCTGGGATAACATATTGATCTGAAGTCCTTCAGTACAAAACACTGATCCGCAAGTTGACAAAAATTACGCTACCCGAAAACTTCTTCAAGCCAAGACGTTTTCCGGGAGAGCCCCCATGGTTACGCACGGTGCCTCCTGCACGTTTCGTGGCAGTACGCACAGAACCTGGGGCAAGAGTCAGGCGAGTTGTTGTGGTCGTCGTCGTTGTTCTAGAATAGACTAACCAAGAGGTGAGAATGGGCTCCTTGCGGCTTCACAACAACGCGAAAAAAAAGACAAGGACATGTAGGCAAGGACGATGCACAAGGCGAGGATATGTCCAAGCAACTTGAGGTGTTCAAGCAGTGGAATGACTGTTGGGTGAATTTGTGGTCAACGCAACGTGACAAGCTTTGGGCGTGATCTATAAACTGGGATGCGGAGTCCCCTTTGGGTGTTCTCGTTTTCTTTACCACACACCAACGCCTATTACAAGTTTTCTGTCTACCTTGGTAACAAAATGGTCCTCCTCGTCACTTCTGACAACGAGCAATTCACTGCCGACAAGGAAGTTGTCGAGCGTAGCGTTCTGATCAAGAACATGCTCGAAGGTGATACCCCTCTTTACTTCCTGCCACAGCACACAAGCCTGACATGTCTGCTTTGCTGCAGATGTTGGTGAGAGCGATCAGCCCATTCCTTTGCCCAACGTGTCCTCCAGCGTGCTCAAAAAGGTGATTTTGGCGACGATGAAATCGATCTTTTTGTCAGGGCCACTCAGCTGCAACTGACTCCTCCTATGAATATTTGTATTTGCTAGGTCCTCGAGTACTGCGAGCACCACCGTGGAGAGCCTCTGCCTAGCGCAGACTCTGACCAGACCCAGGATGAGACGCGGAAGAGAACAACTGACATTAGTGAATGGGACCAGAAGTTTATCACTGTTGATCAGGAGATGCTCTTTGAGATCATCCTCGCTGCCAACTACCTCGATATCAAGTCGCTTCTGTGAGTCGGTTAATGCCCCCTACCCCCGGAAGTCGTTGACATTGTTCTAGGGATGTTGGATGTAAGACCGTTGCAAACATGATCAAGGGTAAGACCCCAGAGGAAATCCGGAAACTCTTCAATATCGTCAACGATTTCACCCCCGAAGAAGAGGTATGATTTCCTGTTAATTGTTCAGAGACGGTGTGCTGAGTTATTATTTTCCCTTTTCTTTCCAAAAGGCACAGATCAAGAAGGAGAACGTAAGTCCAGCAGTCGCTTACAAAACACCCTTCGTTGAGTCGTTCATACAGGAATGGGCCGAGGACCGATGAACGCCGTCTGTTGTAGAGCCTACCATATTGCACTCCACTCTATTTTTTTTAACCCTCTGCCATCTGGCGTCTCCTCCATAGTAATCCTGATGTCCTGTTCACTAGTTACAATAAAACCGCGATGGAACAGCACGTACACATGAGCCTGATTGATTGTTCGCATTGTGACGATGTGATGTTTGATGTTTACATAAGCATCAGTCAGTCTGTTTGTCAAACTTTCCCTAGTGCAATATCATCATTGCTTATAAGTAGTCGTGTGGTAGCTTTCACATCTTGTACCCTTCGTGGTTTTGAATGTCTCGAGTTCCAGACATCCCTGGCCGTCGCATCCCCCACGGCTCAGACCACGAAATATGGCTTAAAGGTCATGTGGCGCGACTTTGCCAGCTTGATCATAATCGGTGCGTTCCTGACACATTTGTGCTAGTATTTGAAGTGCCTGTAACCCCTTAACCCTTTAGTTTTCCAGGTAGTCAGCCCATCAGCTTTTCGCTGAACCACCTGACTGAACTCGAAAGGAGAGAGTGAGTTAAGCTCTCATCATAACTCTCACATAGCTGAAAATTCACGCAGTTATTGGGTGTGCGAAAAGTCGGATGGAATTCGCGTCCTATTTTTCCTGCAGACTGACCCAAATTCTGGAAGTCAATTGGTCTATCTGGTGAGTCGTTCTACTGTGGCGAGCCTCATTGGCCCTTATCCATCGACCCTCGCAGATCGATAGACACAATGCATACTATGAAGTTTCTGGGTTCTGGTTTCCTCACCCAGACAGACCTAGAGAGTCACTGATGGACACTATTTTGGATGGAGAACTCGTGATAGATGTGGATCCTACGAGCAAGAAGGTGTGTGACAAGCCGCGCTTCCCATATCCAGCGGCAATCTGAATTGTTGGATTGCTGCAGGAAACGCTTCGGTATCTGGCATTCGACTGTCTTGTATTTGATAATGACAATGTCATGGCCCGGCCACTTGACAAACGCTATGGGGTATGCTTGCAATTTGAAAATGAATGTTCTCCACTGACGGCGCGAGTAGCGCTTGAAAGAGCGTTTCTATAGTCCATGGTCAAAAGTTATGAGACAGCTTCCCAAAATGGCTTCTAGCATCCCATTCGAGTAAGTAACCAGTTCTTCACTGCAGCTCACATGTTCTCATAGACTTAGCATCAAAGTCAAAGATATCAGCTTCTCCTACGGAATTGAAGACGTATTCCGGCTGGTAGTTCCAAGATTACAACACGGCAACGACGGTCTCATATACACCTGCCTGGAGACCCCATACGTCTCAGGTACAGACCCAAATATGTGAGCCAGGATTCGTTGAACTGTTATCATTCTCATCCTGCTTCGGAAGACTCAAATGGAAGCCTCCATCGGAGAACTCGATAGACTTCAAGCTCATTTTACGTTTTCCACCATCAAAGTCAAATCCCTCGCAACCCGACTTTCACGCAAAGCCCTTCTTCAGTCTCCACGTGTACTGCGGAGATGAGAAGAGACAGGCAAAGTACGAGCCTTACGACGAATTGTTCGTGGAGGACGCCGAGTGGGAAGAGTAAGTCTTCACTTTTTAACCCGTGGTATCGTTCACGTTCAATGATATCCTTAGGATGAAGTTATCCGGTGAACAAATCGACGACCGAATCGTGGAAGTCCATTGGAACTTTGAACTCGGTCGCTGGCGAATGATGCGCTTCAGAGACGATAAGCCTCATGGAAACTTCCGTACAGTGGTAGATAATATCATCCAGAGCATTGCTGATGGCGTGGAGAAACCAGCAGTCAGTTCCCCTTCAAGCTACAATACCATGTCCATGTCTCATGTATTTTCTATTAGCTACTTGCTCGATGCCCAGCGATTCGAAGTGCTTGGAAAGCGCGACGCGGGCAGCTACAGCAACCAAATGCTACTGCCCAGCCGCCTCCCTCTCTCCTCCCTGCTCAGCCAGCTCTTGGTGGACACCCCCCCACGCAGCATCCACCACCAGTTATTCAAATACGATATGGCCCTATTGCAGCCTCGCGATGGAGTAAAGTCTCTGGACCTGCAGTCTTCGCAGGGATGAACAGATAGACATACCACCTAGTCTCGCAAAATGCAGGTGCCCCTTGCATGATCTGCAGGTATTAACTGTGACACCAATAACTCAATCATTAGTAGCCATTCTCAAACTCGCCAGAGGTCCTCGAATCAAATTCCCACTCGCGCACCTTCGCCGAACTACGACAATCACATCCATGCGATGTAATACTCGGATCACTGGATCTCCCCCAGGCGGCATTGTCACGACCAGTATCATGGCCGTCCCAACAAAATGGAAAGAGACTGGACAACTGGGTTTGTTCGTAGACGATGCGAGCACTGAAATTATACTGTACAGACTGTAACACATACAGTACTAGTGCCCACTAAAGTGAGTGCCTGTGATGAAGGACACTACAGCTGTATCTTTTGAGAAATCAGAATTTAATTTCGTGACGGGTCATAGATCGGGGATAGAAAACATTCGAGAGCAAGATAGTGTAACAGGAAGTGTATGCATGTCTAGTCGTTACATTGATCATGATGGCGGAGAGGAAGAAAGATGAGAGCTGACTTGGCAGCTTTTGGAACAGCGTATAATGACGCAGCAGGTAAAAATGGAAACAGAAAACAAAATATGTGCAGGACGTCAAAGGCATCGCTTGAGCGTACATCATGAAAGTGAGAACAAGAAGGGGCCGCTTCTACAGGGACACCTAGCTTCGGGCCTAATCTCTAAAGAATTCGGAGGACATACGTTGGAATCGTAAGTGAATAATGTGAGAATGCTGGGATGAATGGTATGCAAGAGATAGCTGAAATTGCGTTAAAAATGAAGATACGGATATGGGGGGAAATGGAAAGATATGGCCGTATGATAAACAACGCCGGAAGCCCCCTATCGTGTTATCGCGGGGAAAGTTGGTTGTGGTTGAGAAAACTACTGGAAGAGGTTTTGGTCCAACGAGAAGGAGTCACCACCCATATCCGCAAAATGCGGCTCGGTGGTCTCTCGATTGGAGAAGCCGCCAAAGGAGAATGAGCGGAAACCGAACAGCGGGAGAACCGGTCGGCCGCCTGCTCGTGACGACGAAGATTGGAGCGGACCTTCGTCGAGGAATGAACCCAATGTAGGACTCACGGGACCGAAATGCATGGGCTCCAGCGGTGCTGTGGTGAGCTCTAATATGGACTCCTGTGATGAAAATGACGAGTCGCGTCCATGACGCCTACTCGAGGGGGAGTATGGTGCGATGGATAGTGCAGCAGATTCATTCGTGGGCATTGACTGTAGAATTCGCGTTACCATGTAGGTTATATGCACCTAGGTCCCAGGAATCATACCTGTATCAAGTCTAATGAAAAGCTGTGCAGCAACAGAGGAGGCGTCTGGGGTGGCTCAAGGGAGCCTCCGCCAGCAGCCAACATCACCACACCACCCGCAGAAATGTCTGTCATGTGCTGTGTCTGCCCTTGATCTTGACCCTGGTCTTGTGCCTCGAGATCACATTGACCATCATAAACCCTCCACCACTCAATGTCCGCCAACACCCGGCGCCCGGTAGTATCAGAGCCAGAGGAACGACGCGGTTGCTGGCCAGTTGTACGTGCACGATTACCGGATGGATTTCCGCTGGAGAGCGAAGAAGGGTAAGGTGATGAGCGCACAAAAGGCGAGGAGAAGGAGCGGCGCAAGGAAGGCATAATTAACGGTGAGGAGGGAGGACCTAAAGACTGAAGAAGACCAAGTGATGAAGTGCACGAAGAGCTGCCTAACGCAAAGCTCGACAGTAAATAGGCTGTGGAAGAGAGACCAAGTCAAGAAAGGTGGGAAACGGAATAAGTTGATTTTATAATTTATGAAAACAGTAAAGGTGAAGGAAAGAGCCGGCCGTCATCAGGGCACTCGGTGACAGTCTCAGAGGATATCAACGATATAATCAAACAATCCATCATGCATCAACATCATCCTTCTCTGTCCTGGATGATGTTGTACATTAACACACTCTACACCATTCTCAAGGGACACGACATGGCGAGTCAGTGACTCTGGGCTCGCTCTCCAAAACCACACGCCAGTCAAAAAGAACCTCCAGCCAAGGACTTCCAAGCTCGGATGCAGTGGTTAGAACTTGGAAGCATGCAATCGCCATGTTCCATAGCCTACGTGACGACGTTGTTCTTGATAGAACTACTAACCAACTTCATAGAAGCTTCGGTCAAGGGCTACATATACTCAGGCTGTTGCCCACGCTACTACAGTTGATCATCAACTAGTCAACGCTTCAAAAGCTCAGCGAAAACTTTGAGCGATTCTCCACGACTGCATGGTAGCATTACTCCCTCGCCGTGACAATGGTGCGATCATCGACGTCGTTTGTTATCGATGTAATAAAACATTTCGGCTGAACGGAGAACTTGAACTTGTAAATGGCTGTGTCAAGTCATTATTCTTGTCACGCTTTCTCACGAACAACAGACTCGACAGTTGGCACAATTGATATCGAAAAGTAGGTGGACCAAGAACTGTACAAGAGCCATTGTGAACTTTTCCTGTTTTTTTTTTTGTTTTTTTTTTTTTAGCAGGAGAGAACCGTTAGATATGTCTAGGGAATGGTACGGACTCGGCGCCGAGACGTTCGTCTCAACGCCGACGTAATTTAGTCCGTCACGTTATACCATCATGCATCGCGCGTTACGGATGTAGTAACGTGTGCGTGACATGATCCAAACCGCACCTGCAGCAACTACGCGAGGTATGGAAACTCGTTGTTGCTCGCGTCCCTCTGTCATTAAAAAAAATCTGATTATAGTCGTTTGATACTACACAAATCGCGCCATACCTATACCGCAATGACCACCGTATACTACGGGCCAGTTATTAACCCACAGACGTTGACCAGCTACCTGGCACTACCCAGGTGCTTGGTAGCGGTCGGTCCTGATGGCAACATCTCTTGGATCGAAAACGACGTCGTTGGCTCAAAGTTCCAAGAGACCATCACACAGCATGGTTTTTCTGATGGTGACTATAGTCTAGTGGACTTGAAGCCTGGTGAATTCATCATGCCTGGTTTGATCGATACCCACATCGTGCGCAGTTCCCCACCTTGATCTATCCTCAAATCATTGCTCTTATACATGCACCATATGTTTCATAGCATGCCTGTCAGGTTCCGAACCTCGGCGTGTGCGCATCGCCTATTCCCCTATCTGCAGTGGTTTGGCTAATGCTTCACCTATCAGAGGAGGAGAGGACGAACTCCTGGATTGGCTCAACACCTATACCTTCCCTACAGAATCTCGGTTCAAGGATTTGAAGTACGCCGAGCGTGCCTATCCTGATATCGTGAAGCGCGTCATCGCCTCTGGTGTAAGTGATCAAACTACCCTTTGGCCCGACATGTTCTGATTTACAACAGACCACCACATCTTGCTACTACGGTAGTTTACATCTCGAGGCCACCAAGCTATTAGCTAGCATCATCCAACAGAAAGGTGATATTGAACCCTGGACGTGATCGCCGGTGATAGACCTTACTGAGATATCATTACAGGTCAGCGAGCTTTCGTTGGTGTACGTCTACCACGGTCTTGCTAGCCTGCAATGACTAACGCACTTCACAGAAATGCAATATGAACTGGCACTGCCCGCCTTACTATACCGAACACTCCGTCGAGGAGTCTATCGAAACGACCCTTGCTCTTTTAGAGCACATTAGAGAACTTCCACGATCCCCCGCAAAAGAACCGCTAGTCCACCCTGTCATCACCCCTCGCTTCGCAATATCCTGCACAGAAGAGCTCCTAGCCAGACTTGGCGAGCTGGCCAAGACCCTGCCCCACGTAGTCATTCAAACCCACATTTCTGAAAATCGACAAGAGGTTCAGGATGCACTGGAGCTCTTCCAAGCCGATTCTTACGCTGGCATATATGATAAGTACAATCTCCTTCGACATAACACTATTCTTGGGCATGGCGTCTGGCTCGCTGAGAAAGAAATGGAGCTCATTGCCAAGAAGGGTGCAGGCGTCGCGCATTGTCCAACAAGTAACTTCTACCTGAGCAGTGGAATGGCGAGAGTGGGTATGCTCTTGGATCACGGGGTCAAGGTTGGGCGTGTTTTGATCACCCGGTCTCGGGTCACTTACTGATCAGGACACAGGTCGGCCTTGGCACTGATGTAGGTGGCGGCTACAATCCTTCCATCCTGTATGCCATCCAGATGGCCAGCACGGCCTCAAAGATGGTATCCATCCAAGCGGAATCTGAAAAAGCTTGCTATAAGTGCCGCAAGCAAGGTCATGCTCATAAACACGGTCACAAGAAACACTACACATCAGAGATTTCGTCTTCGTTGGCCTCCTCAGAGTCGGAGTCGGAGGCAGAGAGTCACCGCAAGCACCACCGTCCTTGTGGTCACTTCCCAAAAGAAGGTCAATTCACCAACAAAAAGTTAGGCATTGCAACGCTCCTGTATCTCGCGACCAAAGGTGGAGCAGAGGTGTGCTGTTTACAGGACCGCATCGGGTCATTTGAGGAGGGAAAGGCCTTCGATGCCTTGGTTGTCAGTGTTCGGGACGAGACTGGAAATCCTGCTGTTTGGGGCTACAACATACCTCGTGACCTCGGTGAAGGTCAATACGCGCAAAGCGCCGATTTGAACCTCAAACAGTGGCTAGAACGCTTCTTGTTCTGTGGGGACGACCGGAACATCAGGAAGGTAATCGTTCAGGGTGCAGTCATCGGAGGGCAGGAACATCGAGGATGATCAGCCATATGCAATGCTGTAAAATAGTACACAATCGGAATGTAAGGATCGTCACAGGGATTGTTGAATACGTCCCAAGTCAAAGTTCAGTGCGTCGGATACGATAAAGTGGACAGTTATTTATCTTCGTTAAAATGTCCAAACTCCCATTTGAAACAGTCCTGCGAATACCAACTTCATTCCATGATGTTGAATGACAAGTTGAATGGAAGACCTACAACACAGTCAATCTCCTCACGTGCTGTGGGAACGTCGTGTTCCTCTCCGTCCTCTCCGTCAGGCCACGGCCCGTCAAGATCCAGCACGTTCAAAACTAATTCTCTAATGGTATGCTTTCGCACGTCGACGTGCCATCCCAGTCTTCCTACGGTATCATACACAATCGTTCGGCCGAGATGACACCGCGTTTCCAGCGCATAGCCTGCTTGAGCGCAGGGCGAAGTAATACCCGTACAAACGCCTTGGGGTATCGGGTCTGCATTATTATACACGTGCGTGATGGGCACACGAGGCAGACCCACTCCGTGCTGAAAAGGGGGTAATGGAAGATGAAGTCTTTGTGCTGCCATCCGCTCGCCAGGAGCCTCGAAGGCAACTGCAGGCAGACCGAACGTGGATCCCAGGAGAGAAGCAAGGCTTCCTCCGAGACTATGCCCGACTAACCATATGTCAGCATGAGGGAAGAGTAGCCGCAGATCGTTCACAAGTCTCTGGATCCCAAGTTAAAGACCCGCACTGCAAAACAGTCCATTGGCACTCACGACGCCGGTTGAGTAAAATAAACTGTCTTTAATGAGTGCAGCAGATAGGCACGGATCATCACATCGTCGGTGAAGAGCAGACCAGGAATAGCAATCGCATACTGTCGAGAAGACCCACGAAAAATCAACGCGGGCACAACAGCAAGAAAAAAGCAGATTGTCGTTGAGTTTATCCTTGTTAGATGTAGGCCCTTGTAGCGTGGTGCCTTTTATCGACAGAACAACCGTAGAATTGTCTCGAGATCGGAAGACAAAACCCCGGAAACCATCCTCATCGTTGTCCCAGCCGAAGGGAAAGCTCTGAACGATGCGGGTATCCCGTGAGACGATATCATGAGGATGCGTACAATACTACTTACAGTGTTGATATTCCATGAAGGGTCGAGCTCATACCAACTGTCTCGCCAGGGAAGCTGGTAAGCATTCGCTGCCATTCGTGCGAGCTGTCCAAGGGTATGTCTGTCTGTGACATCGGGTCCCAGTACCTCCGTTTCAACCCATTCCACTGGCTCGCTCTGGGCATCATAGAGCGACCTTAACCGGGCGTGCTCCACAGCTTCGTGCGATTTTGGTCTATAAACGGTCGTCGGGACTGCCTTCAGTGAGAACGTTGAGTGAAACGCAAGCGGGAATGTGTAGTTCGAAACAAGGGGAATCTGTTCTGCTTGTGATTCCTCTCCGTATCCATGTGACAAATCAAACTGAAGGATTCTTGACGAGGAGTTGGAGTAGGCCTGAAATTCGGACTTAGAAGACAGGTCTATTGCAGTGGCGATGGAAAGAAACAAGAACAAGACTGTGGCTCTGACGTGCATATTGTGATATGCAAGACATCCGGGATATGCGGTTAATTGCGGGGGCAATGGTAACATATCGACAACGGGCGCTCAGATCCTTTGCGAATGACAACCCTCGACGAGCCCATTTTTTGGCTCATTGGTATAGATGCAGCACCACACGCCGCCGTCATCCATGATAAATGACTTCAATAATCTAGGTATAAGTAATATTCAATACATCCTTTTCGACTTCCTCCCTTCACTTGGCCGAGTCGCCCGTGGAACCTTTCCGTTTAACGATCCATTGTCGGATGAACGTGCTGCTCATCTTGGTCTGCTTTAGCATCTCTATATCTTCGTGATCAAGCTTTGTAGAGTCGGCTGAGATCACGTCTATGATAAAGGTTTGGAGGGCGGGAAAGTCTTTGTGAGCGCGCTCCTTGTTGACTAGACACGGGGAACGGGTTAGGTTGTTGGGTCCGATTCATTGTGCGAAATGTTCACTCACTTGCAGCTGCACCAGCCAATGTCTCCCTGCTCACGACTAACGCTTGAATATCGGGGTCTGTGCCGGTGGGTCCATAGACATCTTTTATGTTCACAAGATCATAGTCGAGGTCTGCACGGAACAATTGAAGAAAAAAGCGCGTCTTTTCTGTTCGCGTCTGCAAAGGCTCCAGAAGATGTGCATTTGATTTATTCTTCAGAAGAAGATCGACTATCGTTTTTTTATAGCTTCGTCAGGAAGTGCAGGGGAGGGAAACTGTACCTGTCAGACCGACGATGAGTTTTCGACTGGCAATCCATGCGCCCATGCTCAGAAGGATTTTATGACCAGCATGCAAGTGATCAAATGTACCACCAAGAGCCACCACAGGATAAAGCGGAGGGTGAGCGTGAAGCATCGAGTTATCCGCGTGGGCTGTGGTCAAGGCGACCATGGGTCGCTGTCCTGATGGTAAGATTGTCTGAGGAAGGGAACGAATTGACTCCGGAAGGGACAATATATCATCAACTATAGGGCAGAGTTTGGACGAGTCCAGAGGGCTGATGACAACAACGTACCAGCGTCGAGGCGAAAGCACATGTCCGTGCCAGCGACTAGATCTGGGGAATCAACCTGTAACGTGTGCTTTAGGAGCACGGAGATGTCCATGAGAACTTTGTCGTTATCTTGGGCAATTTTGGTAGCCTGGACATAAACATATGTCAGAAGTCTTTGAACCTCGTCCCATTTTTCGGTACGCGAGACATGCTTTTGAGGTAATGGTACAAGATGACTGCATTCTACTGCCTGAGGAAGCTGAAAGTATTCGGAAAGCAAAACGATGATGAGGTTTTCCGTGGTTGTTGCGGTGGCAGTGATAATAGCAGCGGCGAGATGATGGGGAGTATCGAGAGAATCAAGGGTAGCGAGGAGAAGTGATTTCTTTATCTCGGCGACGGGCTGCATGAAACCAATTTGTGTGGAAATATAACTACGAAATATCATACTTAGGAGAAATGCCACTCCTGACCAGCCTGACCCGTGGGAATAACATTCCTTTCTACAGACATCGTTCAGCAACTTGACTTTGGTTCGTTCAACCCTGCAGGCAGCAGTGTCCGCCTCCTGGTACGTTCGCATCGATCGTTCACAGGAGAATTCACACCCAACTACTCTTATACCCTGCCCTCTACTTTGTAAATTATATCGCTCTTCCCCATCTACCATCATGGCAACTTCCCAGTCTTCACTCTCTTTCTCCCCTTCATCATCATCTTCATTGGCGGCTTTCCCATCACCAAAGAAGCGCCCTCCACAGTTGCCACTCCCTTCATCCAACTTTAGTGCCGTTCCAGTTCAGCGCCTGCAAGACACTGGTGCAACCTTGAGCAGGTCTAACAGTGTGGGCGCAAAGAGACGTCAGGCTATGACCATCCATGGTCACTCATCATCTGCTGCAGCACACCACAGGCAGGGTTCACATCCCCAGGGCCCTCGAGACCCCCCCTTATCATCACCCCCAGCCATAACCACATTTCAAATCCCACCTATTCCAAGTACAACACATGCAGGTCCAAGTACGACACATGCAGGTGGTATCCTTCCATCCGCGTCTTTCTTCCGGCCATCCAGACCCGTATACTCTCGCCCGTCATCGTCTCCCTCCATGGCATCAAACGAAGTACAGTTCAATTCGGTCCCTTTCGACCAATTTCCTCTCACCCCTATGGCGCGCCATGCGTCTCGCGAATCTGAATTAGGCAGTGTTGGTGATCCCGGGTCACTCCGAGAATCGGGTCACCTTTCGAAGCGATTCAAGCACAGTCGAGAACCCTTGCTCCCTCTCAGCAGTAAGCCAGCAGCGACTGGTGTCGGTGTTCCCTTACAACCATCCTTACCTCGCGATCCCTCCCAGAAGAGCAACAGTGGTAATCGAGTACGCAGCAGCGTTGACCGCGTATTTCGTGGGCTCAGCTTCGATTCCATTCGTAATAAGTCGAATGGTAGCCCGCACACTTCAAGACTTTCTTCGACAGAGGAGCAGTCACACGGTGGCGCTGATCCAATAGACGATATTAATATTCCGCATTCTTCGCCGCCTCTACCTCGGAAGTCTATGGTTCATCCTCTAGTTCAAATACCGTCGAGCAGGCCGACATCTTTTTCTCCAACGCCAAATCATGTTTTCATTCCTGAGCCGCCAAAGACGAGCCCTCCTTTGTACGCCATGCCTCTGAAACCTCAAAAACGTAATTATCAGCTACATCCGTCTCGCAACCGCTTCTTTTGCGGCGGTTGTCTGTTAACCGGAGGCGACTCGCCTTGGGCATTCATCGCATCGCTTACCTTAGTGTGCGGGTTATCAGGGGTCTGGTTCTCGACTACTTGTGTTTGGTGGTGGCACAATGAAAGTCCTGCGGTTGCTGCTGTTGGGGCGTACATGTGCCTTCTCACGGTATCGTGCATGCTGACCACTGTAAGTTTCTGTAGCTAGACGTTGTATCACCTACCTCATCGTTTGTTCCACATAGGCTTTTCGCGACCCTGGGATTTTACCGCGTGATTTGGACCCCGATCCCCCACTTCCCGCGGCATCACCTTCTGATGGTGGTGTCAGGATACCACTACCAAGGGACCTCAAGGTTCGGACAGACACGTAAGCTACTTCTGATTATGTAGTGTTCTGCCACCTTCATGGTTCCTTCCAGCGTGCGTGTCAAGTACTGTGGGACGTGCAAAATATACCGACCACCGCGGTCGAGTCACTGCAAAATGGTAAGCGCTAGTTGGTTAGTTGGAATCACGTACTCAGTGTCTATAGTGCGATAATTGTGTTGATGACTGCGACCACCATTGTCAGTGGGTAAACAACTGCGTTGGGCGGCGCAACTACACCGTCTTTTTCTCTTTTTTGTTTTCCGCGGTAGGTGATATCTTCATTTGGCGGTGAATGGAGATACTAAACTCCTTCAGGTTTTGACTCTTTGTCTCGTAATTTGCACTTCCGCTATCCATTTATACCTACTCATTCAGAAGGATACCATCGATTTTGGTAATGCCTTGAATCATGGAGTGGGGAGCGCAATCGCTTTCTCATTGTCGATCCTCGTCATATGGCCGGTAACAGCTCTGCTTGCATACCATATGAGGGTGAGTATCTGTTTTTTTTTGGCTTCGATGATCCACTGACGGATCAAAAAAATATCATGACTATAGCTACTTCTTTTGAATATCACAACTATCGAACAGGTTTGGCGTACTAGTCACCGTGGGATAGAATTTTCACTGATGGGGCAAAGTACGTTGTACAGATCAGGAACCAAGCGCACAAGACGTTGGTTCCGGGCGCTACTCTTCCCAACCCGTTTTCTTACGGCTCCTGGCGATCCAACTTTGCAGAAGTACTTTGTCGGCCTGGGGGGTTTTCATGGTTGAATGCCGGCGCGTCTTCTACTGAAGATAAGAGGCGAGTCAATCCTGGTCTTGATGACATCGGGCTTGGGTGGGACGATAACGACCTGGAGAGGGGAGAAGGAGAACGGGCTATAGACGGGTAGGGCAGAAGCGTGGGTTGAGGCGATCACCGTACTGTTTATCGTTGTCTATTCATATTTTATAGAATACTCGCAGTGCCTCGGAGTAATGACGATGTTAGGCTTACTTTGTTGCGTCGTTAATATTTGGTAGTTGACAAGGCTGCTATTTTGACACCACCTCAGTGTGTACCTGGGGAACCTTTGAAGCGGCCTCGTGGCGATTCGGGAAGGTGCACAGCGTCGGTGATGTGGACATGGTTGTATCGTGTTGGAAAGCTGGGCGACGAGAATGGCGGGTAAAAGCTACGGTCGCTGTCAAAGGGTGACGTAGTGATGTGGATTCAAGTGAGTAACTCTCGTCATCATTGCTTCTGGCAGTGAGAGGGTCATGATGATGTTAAGAGGCTTCTTGAGCAACATTGACCAAGGAATGGTTTCAAGACCACAAGCGCATTGCATTACACCTTGTTTCACATAATTAAGGAGAACAAGGTACGCATTGGATGATCGATGTCATGTGTCATACGCGGCAATGAATTATTCGATCTCCGACTGAAAATACGAGTCGGCATTTCTTTGCCATCATCGTGAATTGCCCTCCCCAAGTTGCAAGTTAACAGTCAAAGGACGACAAAAGATAGAGTAAGTTAATCGCTAATTTTTGTGTCCGAATACCAAGATCATTTACTGATTTTTAGGGGCATCTTTACAGGCTCAGAATTGAGTTGTTGCGTAGCAGCATAACTCGGCAAATTCGGAGCAAATTCCTGCAAAGGTGCTTATAACCGGCTTGAGGTGGCCTCACCTATGGAATCATCTGTCCGAGACCCAAAATCCAGCGACTCACAATCAGTGCCGCATCAGCCGACATCCACTTCATCATCAAAGCCGTCGTCCAGAAGGTCACGGCAGAAGAAACCTTCTCACCCCGCGCCGGTCCCTTCTAGTTCTCGCCGCCCTCCTAGCCGTCGGCCAAGTGCAGGCGATTCTTATCAATCCTCGACCGCCAGTGGTGCGTCGTTCTTCTTTCATCAACGTTATGTTCTCCATCATTCATGACCCATTCAAGCTTCACGACAGACAGTGGATCAGTCTCAGCAGCAGCAACAAGACTACTCACGTCTTCCTGCTGCACGCGGACCTACGCTTCAGCCATATACTGGTGTGCATTACATGATGAACCATAATTACCCCATGAATCCTTCTCCCTTTACTCAGCATCACTCGCCCTCGAGTTACCCAGGTACAACTGGCATGAATGCCGCCAGTGGACCAGGCATGCCAGGTCATCCTGCTCAGTATTATCCTATGCACCCCACTCCATACCCCCCGGCACCACACGGATATGCACCATACCCTCAATATCCGCAACAGATGATGATGTATGGTCCCCCGCGGCCGAGTACGTCCCTCCCTGACCAACAACAACAACAACAACAACAACAACAACAACAACAACAACAACAACAACAACAGCTTGTTAGTACGCCATCGCCTGCCCAGGTGTCAGCAACAGCATCTACTGGAAAGAGGAAACGGAAGAGCGACTCAGTGCGGGGAAAAGACAAGGACTCGGACCAGGAGGGTCCTTCAACAACCGAAATGGCCCCAAAGCAGACTACACCCGCTGTCAGTTCCGCTACTCCGGTCGACACCAAGAAACGCACCAAAACTCAGCGCGCCTGTGACAGCTGTCGCAGTCGAAAAATCCGGTGAGCGCGTGTTCATCCTGATCCTGATGCTTCAAAATTTTCACCGCCCACCATTGCTGAAACAAGATCACGTTCTAGATGTGACGTGTTACATGAGTCAGACCCACCATTTTGTCAGCATTGCAAACAGTATGGCTTTGAGTGCACGTTTTTTCTTCCTATCACGGAAACACGTTTCAAGAAGAAGAAACTGGAAGAAGAGGCCGCTGCAGAAAAGGAAAGGGATAAATCTGTCGACCTTGTGCGAAACACCCTGTCTCCTCAGACGGAACCTCAGACTGATCGTCGTGTTTATGGTACGCTTGGTCGTCCGACTGTTTGATCCCCCAACTGACATGCTATCTTGTCTAGGGCCGACTACCGCTGTACACTTGCTACACTCCCAAGCTACAATATCATCTCGCATCTATGAAAGCTATGATCAGCGATATCATCACACTTGGGAAGTGTCAAAGAACGGTGATGGCGTTATATCAGTGCAGAGCATGCCCCCGGACGATAAGCAAGCGCCACATCCCAAACCAGTAGACTTGCGGCTAGAGCCTGATGTCATTCAGAATCTCGTGAACGCCTACTTCGAGGATATCGCCCCAACACTACCCATCGTCACACAGGCAGAGTTCCTCGCCAATCCTTCCCCAACACCAGTTCTGCTCTACTCCATGTGCCTCGTTGCAGCCGCTCGAAGAAAGGTACCGCAGTCTGTCTTTGACTCGATTCGATACGCGGTCAATGGCGTAATCAAAACAGAAGACGTACTGTCAACGGCATCCATCGCAAATGTTCAAGCACTACTAATACTAAGCATGGTTGGTGATTGCCATTCACAATTCGTCCCCAATGCGCTGTCTGCGTTATGGATTAGACTCGGTACTGCAATACGCATGGTGAACGTCAATCCAGGAACCAAAAATATGTTCTGACCATTAACCCAGGCTCAAGACCTTGGCCTTCATCGAGCGGAGTCAGTGAAACAGAACATAGAGCTTCGACGACGGTTATGGGGGGCCTGTGTCATCTGTGATAGATGGTTCGAAGGTCGCGTTATCTCAATTGCTCTTGGCTGACATTTGGGAAGGCTAAGCTTGACGTATGGCCACCCTTATATGATTGACGTGCAAGACTGCGATGCACGTCTTCCGTCCTCTGGGGATCCCAATGACCTATATATGGACGAACTCGTTCGTCTAAGTGTTATCCTTGGCCGTGTATTAAAGACGATATACAGGTGCGGTCGTCGTCATAGAGTCCACATATGTTCTAACTTTGGTGCCCCACCCAGTCCTTCTGGCTTGATGTTTACGACAGACGAGATGTTGTATAGTTTGCTGGCTGACCTAGAGAATTGGAAGGCTAATCTTGCAGAAAATCTCAAGTATCGAGGTCCAGATACTCCTGAAAACGCAGGTGCGACGATATCCGATTCTTTCTCGTTGCTTCTTGATCGATTGTTTCCCCCTTTGCCAGGCCTCCTCCATCTACTGTATTCATGCGTGTGTATGATTTTCTGGCGTGTTTTCATGCGAATATCGTATACCTGTCCCGCGCACCTCAAGTTTGGGTTGACGGTGGAAACTTGGAGCGCTCTTGTTCGGCTCACGGGAGAGTCTATTGACTGGCTTGATGCTCATGAATGTATGTATGACGTCTGGCTCTTAGTCGCATATGCTGCGACATCGTGTGCGCTGGTCCAGGTACGTTGCTAGTCGCACGCTGTATTCTAAGTCCTTACTCCATATTATAGTATCATACATGGGCCCGACGACAAGATACCGACGCTGCTGTCAAACTCCGGAAATTACGGGATTGCGTTCGGAGGTGGGAGGGATCAATATCTCCTGATCACATGTCCGCCAGACGAAAGGTCAGTGTCCTACAGAAACCAATTGGCGGCCATCTGATACTTTTCAGACCGCGGAGATCATCACCCTTCTTTACGAGGCCACGCAAGGGCCACCTCCACCCCTTGATCAGCCCCCTTTGCTCAATCCGACAGGAGGTGTCCAAGGCAAACGACCATTAGGTGGACTCGAATACAAGAAAGATCCGTCGCGTCCCGGAGGTGGGGTGTTCATAGCGCATGGCGAAGCACGCAAAGGAGATTATGAGGGAGTACCCCAGGGTACTATTGTCACATCATCTGACGAAGAATTTGATGGTAAACTCGTGGCGTTCATATCCACACCCGACGCACACGGAGTGGTTTCTTCCCGCCCAGAACGACCTACTCCACCCAATCGCCGTCGATCATCACTAGTCAGCATCACCCCATTAACTTCTGGTGGAGTTGAGCGTGGCGAGAGCGCCTCCTCATTCCCGAATATGAACCCTGCATTAAACCATATGACAAGCCAAACACCAGGAAACGTGCAAGTGTTGAATGTACTTGATGTGCCTCATGCATCGAATACGCTGGAGCAATTTGCCATGGCTGATGTGGGTCTCTTGGAAGGCATCCCTGGTGGGATGTTTGACTGGGGTGTGTTTCATTTAATACTCTATTGGGATATGAATTGACTATACGTGCGCTATAGGCCAATGGGATTCGTTCTTCTCTCGGTTCAGTTCGTCTGGCCCTGGTGAACAAAGGCCCGTTAATCAACGGGATGTCGCTGGCGGCATGGGCAGTGGGACTCTGTAGTCCCATCAATGATCCCAGCAACCACGTCGAGAGTAGTGATAGAGTGTGTTACATGGACAGCGTTGAAATTTGTTCGGAGGACACTCTTGTCGTCACTAGCAATCGCTAGTATGTCGCAATATGTACATACATACTTGTAATTTCATTTCTCGAGTAACTTACTCTATTGTTTCGCGCTAATCATCCACGTGTCTCCTCTTTTTTTCTTTTCTTTTTTTCGTCGCTCATCCTGCTCGAGCTGTAACACACGCATCTCGTGTATCGCAGGAGGCAAGTTGGGTTTGGCTTGATTCGATGGTCAGTAAAATTGCCCTAGCTGGAATGCAGTGAGCGGTCGACATCATGAGGGTGGACAAACCTCGATGTAGCAGTGTCGATCAAAGTGAGGGGTCGTAAACCAGTCGTAAAGGAAGATAACGTAGTGAGTAAACCTACTAGCAGCAATCAACTCGTTCATGGAGACATTGTAGCATTGTTATGCTGTCAGGTGTGTTGGCATGAGCACGACTACTTGTTCGGCTCGGCAAAGTTGAGCCCAGTAGGTGGCGGATGTGTGAACGTCGCAAAGAGAAAGGTTTCCTTGTCGGTGAGAAGATAAGTTCAGTATATTGGTAGTAAGCAGTAACTGTTCGGGAGAGCGCGAGGACTCCCTTGTTACGGAAACCTCGAGTCGAGATGGGCGTCAACCACACGATCCCGTTCCGCGAATTCACAAAGTTACATGAAGAATGCAATGCGACACAACTCGGACGTTCTTGGTCCGCATGAACATGTCAGAAAATGAAAATGACAGTTTGCACGTTTCAACTATGACACGAAAGGACGTTTGTTCGCATGGTGTGCATGGAACGCGGCACATGGGAGGTCAGAAGGACTTGGATTCGACAAGCAGTTCCTAGTTGTTCTCGCCGATGTACATCTGGTTCGTGTGGGGTACTGATCTAATTTATGGACTAGTGAGGGAAGGAATGAAGATGTAATTATTAGCGAGACAAGTTGGTGGACTGAGTAACATTTGCAATCCCGCAACCGTTTCGTTTCTCCCGCCGGGTCAATTTCTTGTTCTTGTTCCTTCCTCGTCCTCGTCCCCTTGGACGCTTTGCATGTTATCCCCAGACAGTGCACTCTAATCCACATATCTAATCATTAATATCGCTGGTCGTACATACTACAGCCCAGATTCTTTCTCTTAGACTTCACAATCTTTACGGGTCTCTAATTGCATGCCCCACCCGGTATACCAACGACACCTAGACTCTGCTGCCCTTGCTACTTGATAGCTCGCACGCCCCCTCTTTTCTATGGCCCAAATTGCAAGCATAAGCATCAAGCCACAAGAACAAGCTCCTCGAATATCCCAGGTCCTTCCTACCGTAAAATGCTCCAGTTGTTGCCAGTCTGTCCCACTCTCCGACCTCGGCGACCACGTATGCCCTCCCCAGCCTCCATCTAGTCTTCTTTCTCTCCAGAAGCCACCCATGTCTTCAAAATCTACAACCTATCTGTTACCACAACGATTTCAAAACCTTGTATCGAGATCAGGTACTCCTCCCAAGAAGACTTCTCTCGACAAATCACTATCAGAAGAAGTTCGTGTTCCTGCACGGAGTCCTTCGCAGCATGATCCGTTCCAGCGCTTACCACCAAATGTAATTGATATGGGCACACCCAAGACAAGTAGCGCCCCTTTAACAGGACCCGGACCTTCACAAACCGCACCGCCCACCTCGATCTTGGTTAATCGTGATTATCAGCAGGTGTCAAATGCACGCCTGCCCGCCCTGTCAGCTCCGGAGCGAGTGTCGACCCCAGTTCGCAATGTGACCCCCCCTGTGTTAGAGAGAGTTAGGACTCCTTCAAACGCTGGTCATCCTGGCCCAATGTCGCACCCACGAGGACCTCCTCTCCCCAACCCTTTTGGCGACGCTGGTGGTCAGCATGTTGTGGGACGTACAAGGGTACCTTCATTGGCTCCAAGAGACAAGCCGTCACCACCACCACATCAGCCTCCGCCGCCGCCATCTTCTCTGTTCAGAAATCGTGCCCCATCAACCGCCACGCCTCCACCGAGCATTCAACCCCAGGCTTCTGTTGAACGTACGCGCACTTCATCCGCAAATTCCGTTTCGCGACCATCGCTCGATAAACACCGTCCGACTTTGGATGTCCCACGTCCATCTGTTGATGCCCTTCGGCCTTCTCTCGACTCACGGCGCCCTTTAGTGGAGCGGAATCCAACACCCTCTCCAGTGTCGGCATCGGCATCGGCATCGGCACCTGTTATCCCACCACCCAGGAGGACTTCAACCACTCCCCTTCCATCTCAGGGCTCTGTACCGTTTCCATCCTCATCAGCCCCCGTTCTGCCACCCCCCGCACCAACACGACAGCAACCCTCGGCGCCAATGTCCCTCTCATTCTCACCCTCTCCCGACATTGAGCGTGGCATTGACACAAAGACTGGTGGTGAGGCTGGCATGGCGGGTATCGGTCGAAGGGGTTTTGCAGCTGTTGCACGGGCGGCCATGCTTGCAGGTTCTCTTCCAACTCACCAGCCTATGCCCACCATGACTCCTGGTGATGGTCGCCGGGCTAATGCGCCCCGGTATCTGGACATCGGTGTAACCATGGGTCATGTCGTGCGAGGTAGGTCGTTGCACAAATCACATTCATTGGGTGTTGTCGTTGGTCATGTTTTTATCATACGTGTTACCACGGAGTCTTCCCGTCTGGCGTCAGTGTGAACCCACATGTTTCTTCGAACATTTGCCTCAATTGCAACTACGTCGAATGCTGAGGATCTGCATATGGCTTCAGTTCTAGCTTGCCTCTCTACTTCTAATTGAATTCAATATTGCACCGCTGTCGAAACAGAGCTAACCAACTTCGCGTAGCCGCCATGACACCCCCTCTTTCCCCGAATTCAGGTCACACGTCTTCTCCAGTTTCCCCCTTCCCTGCATCACCAGTCTCTATCGGAAACACCACTCCCGGACAATACCTCAATCTTCCGAGCCCCCACGAAGCAACTTGCAAACAGTCTCAACTCCCTTCAAACGAAAAATTATTTCCTCTCTCGTCCTCTCCTTTTGACATCCGCATCGCGTCTCCATCGCGCGTGCCTTCCCCAATTCCAAATCCTTTCGAACGGCGTCTCAGTGGTGAAACGGTCACCCAATCTCCGATGGCGGGGGTTAACGTTCGCCTTCCATTCCTTGACATCCTGAAGTCCGAAGAACAACGCGACGTCGGTAACGAGTCGGATGACGAGAGCGTGTATACGACGCATACGTCTGAGCCCGGTCGTGAAAAAAAGCACAATGGTACACTAATGTCACCCTCTGCAGAGTCGGATGTTGGCTTAGCCTATGCGGATGATTCTGACGATGACACCCCTGTAGTGATGCCTCTTGACCTTCACAAAGCCAACGCGGATGTCGGCACGAACAGAGTCAAGTTTCCTACTTTACCGTCACCTGACAGCAGTCGCCCTTCGGGATTTTCGCGCCAATTGTCAGCCGCGTCATCGCGATCTACGGTGTCCTCTCGGTCCACGGCGACATCGACCGCTGGCCCCAGCCGCTCTCGAAGTGCGTCTGCGACGACACAGAGCACCGCAAGATCGGTCGGTGCTTTGGAGCGTGCTATGGAAACTTTGATAGAAGAGGGTGCATCCGTGTCTGTTCTCGCTTCTGGGTCTGTACTTGCTTCTATTGCTGGACCTGCTGCTGGTAGAGGAGCTGGAAAGCCTAGTCGCTCAAATACTGTTCCGGGACCTGCTTCACCGGACCAGAAACCTCCCAAGTTGCCCATACGTTCTCACACGAGTCCGTCACATCCACACGTGCATTCTGAACGTGTAGGTATCACAGGCGAGGTTGCCCGCATCAGGAACAGGGGATCGGAAAGGCGGAAGGATCGGGTTTGTGCTCGATGTGATTCCAAGATCGAGGATGGGAGGTGGATACGGATGGACGGAGGGAATGTTTTGTGCGAACGGTGCTGGAAGAATATGTATCTACCAAAGGTTTGTCTTGTTGGGTTTTTCGTCATTCTTGATGCTGATAGGTCATCATCAGTGCCGACGCTGTAATTTACCTATCGAAAAACAGGCTGTGTCCTCCAGAGATGGACAACTGAAGGGAAAGTATCATAGAGATTGTTTCAGTTGCCAGACCTGCCAAGTGCGTTTTTTGGAGCTTTCCAGGAAGGCGTCCCTGATAACACCGTTCTAGAAACCGTTCCCCGACAAAGAATTTTATGTCCTTGACGGAAAACCTTTTTGCGCATATCACTACCATGAAGCGAACGATTCTCTATGTGCTGCACCTTCTTGTGGTCAGCCTATCGAGGGTCCATGCGCTGTCACACATTCGGGAAAGCGATATCACCCTGAACATCTTCTCTGTGAGTTTGAGGATGGTTGCAGAGAGAGACTTGTGGAATATTGGGAAGTGGACGGTCAAATGCTCTGTGAACGCCATGCAGGTGTTGCTGGCAGTCGAGATGGTGGCTGGACGCGAGGTGATGATCCTACTGATGAAGCAGAGCCAAAGAAGCCACCAGGTACAGACGAAGGAAGGGTGATGAAACGCATGACGCGATTCATCGACCTCAGCTCTGGAGAAGATGGGGAGGTTGATATCAGGTAATGTACACCATACCAATGGACACGGACCTGGCATGGACACCTCCGCGATACATCCTTATCCTATGATTTCTCAACCTTTCGCAGCCTGTTCTCACACCTTCACGGCTTAAATTGTCGTTTTTATTCGTTTCGTGGCATTTTGGATATATACCTTTTTTTTTGGCTTTGGCTTTGTCGGTATTCTGGGACTTTTTATGAGCGCTGTTTCTTTGTCTCTTCTCTCGTTTGATCATTAAAAACCCAACAGCCTGTTACTGCATCCATAAATTGGGCGAAATCAAACTCCATCATCTCGACTACCTCCCCAACCAAAGCAGTCTCTTTACGCCGTACTCCATCTTTGCATAAATACTTGTCATGCGTTCCGCCTCTGACACACTAATACTTGAAATTGAGTGGTGCTCAGAAGGTGTGAAAGGGCCGCTAACCTAACAATATCCTCTTCAAAGATAAAATTGTCATTCACAACACTGCCCATATCTCGACAGGCTCTCTTGATGGCATCAGTAATCAGGTCAACGACCTCCTTACATGTCGTGGCACCAGTCAAATCGTCTGCAGGCTCCGCGTATCCTATGGTAGACCCATTTCGTACTCGTGCAGGATCCACGGGTAGGACTTTAAACGCCGCGAAAGAGGTATCACCTGATTGTGCAGGGTTGGCTGAGGCTGTTGATTTGGACGTGCTGGCGGTGGACATCATCCTCGACAACCTATTGGCTACGTCCTTGGCCCCACCACGAATTTGGGTTGTAGTTGATTTGGTGTCCCCTGTAGTAGGAGAGCTGGTGGGGTGGTCATGGGCTAAGGAAACATCCGCAGGGCTGTTCCTATAGGAATAACTCGATACCCGTGAGCTGACCAGGTCTGTATTGAGCCAAGTGACCGAGAAGCCAGCATTCTGGATAGGATCACGACTCGCTTCTTCAAGCGGTGACAAAATATATGCGCCTAGGTGGCAGCACTATCAGTGATAGAATCCCCAGTCTTTTGAGACGGAACGACCTTTGGTGATCTTGGTGACTATTCTGAGAGGTATACGAGTGTATGCCTCGACTTTCTCCAGAGTATAGTCATAGCTCTGCGTTTGCTTCAGAAGAATTTCGATATGGCTGAAGAACCTAGAGTCCTACAACAATATAAAGTGCACGAGTGCTCTTCGTCGTGGTTACATATTAGCGCCTAGTAAAAACCATCGTTCAGCTTACCAGCAATAGAACCTTCTCTTCGAATTTATCACTGAACTTGTTATTCAATTTCTCTGGCGCAAAGACCGTCCATCCCGACAATAGCGTTTCGCCTTCATCTAGAATGCAGGAGACAGAGGTGGCGATGGCCTCTGCACGAATTCTTGAAAGGCGAATTAGTTCCCGTGGATCTGTTGATTGTAACTTGAGAAGGAACTCTGAGAAGACGGAAATGGTCCTATATCCTAGCATGAAGTCGATCACGGCTTGACAGAACCAGTCGCTGAATGTCGCGCTGTACATTCTTGCCAGAGAGTTGACACCGTCGTTCAAGAGGCCTCCGAGGTCTCGTTTCCCCGTCCTGATGAAGAACTTGAGACTCAAGTGGTGTCCAGTTAGAAAGGGAGTTTACCTAGTAAAATCGCCCTGAAACCTGATCAGTAAAACCCGATCAGTAATTAGAAAACTGTAGCTTACCTTCAAGGCGGAAGTTCCAGCGCTGGTATTCATGAGAATAAATTACGGTAGCGACGAGTGAGGTGGACCTACTATGCTCGACTAATAGCATCGCCATTGTTGGCCCAGACTAGATAGGAAACAGTCAGTCACAAATGCTTCTTGTACAGCATCGGTACAAACCATCGTTGAATACTTTGTCTATCTCCGATCGCCCGCTTTGTGGTTCAACAGCAAGACCGACAGCACCCAATTGCATGTTGAGGACGTATCGCGCAAAGGCAGACTAGAAAAATACATGGGGCACAGCGAATCCAAAGGAGGAAATGGATGGTCTTACCTGAACTACGTTGGTTCGGTCCAGACAATCGATGCAGTTAACACGAAGAACCCCCTTCTGTTTCGATAGTAGCATATGATTTGAGACCCAAAAATATCTGAAGTAGTGTTGCACAAAGTGAGCATAAGGAGTGATGCGTTATTACTCAAGGGTACCCTTGGCTCTCGAACGTCCGCTCCAGGTAATTGATTAGCTTGGAGATATTCTCGTATCTGGGATCAATTAAGACATAGATCCACAGGCTGCAGCGCGTTCACACCACATACTTCATCCCTCTTGTTTCGTGATGGAAGTCATACTCGCAGTAGCTAAACAGCGGATAAGGTTGTGAAGCATCGAATCTGAGAGAAAGCTGACCGAACATCCTTGTCTTCCATACGATTTACATACGACTTGTATGCACTTGTCAGGGCGCTTTCCTTTCCCGTTTGCTCTGCGAGGTTTACTATAGTCTGCGGCGACAAATCAGACAGCAACATGAACAAACATCGGGGCTACTCGCATGTGGTCCATAGACAGGGGTTGTACGCTGGAAGTGTCGTCTCATTGCATCCATGTTTTGGTACGATGTCCGTTCTGGCGATAGCACTGGCGGCGGTTTTATATTGTATCCTGACTGCGACCAGAATAATGGGACTTTGAGGGCCAAGGTCAAATTTCTTTTCTCACTCAAAAGCAGTTGCGTACCTGAGCCACGGATCTGAACAAAGCTGAAGATGTTGGAAATCGCGTTTCTCTGGTTGTGTATGTATCCGTGAGACTCGAACGGTATGTTCAGCAACGAGACAGACCTGTACCCTCATGATCGTTTCTGTTTCCACGAAATTTGCGACGTGAGCTTCATCGTCCACTCCTCTTCGTTGATAGCGAAGCCCAGCTCTGTATCTAGACCGTCTGGATGCGATTATATAGTCCACTGGCGATATCACATCGTCCCCTGACATGTGTGAGTTCGGTGGTAGTTCGAAGGATGATATTTGGAAGTGACCCTGCACGATTGGCAAGACGTACGAATGCAACTGGACGGGATATTAGCTGTAACTTTTGTCTTCATCTTACAAAGGGTACTTACGCCGACATCTATGAAAGGTTTTGAGAGCCATTCGTTCCACCAAAATTGTCGGTTCACACGTCTCCAAAGGGGAAGTGCCGAAAACGGCTCGACCAGCGGATCTATCGTTGAGTCTAGGGGTCCAACCGAATGACTCTTCGGAAGAGCGTCAAGTTCAGCAAGCAGCTTCTCTTGCGTGTGTGACTTCAAAAACTGCTCGTGCTTGTGTTGTAAAGATCTTGTGAGATCTACCACTATGGTCATCACCGCATATAGTCATTTCAAGAACGAGATACCTACCGAAATGATACGCAAAGTACATGCATCCTTTGATATATTCCCGGATGCAGTCACGAACTACTCTATCTTCAAGTTCTGAGCGTCGATCTTCAGTTGATTCTGGGGGAGGTGCAGTCGCAGCTAGAATCGTATCGATGACGGCCTCAGGTTCTCCTCGTGTGCTGTTTACAATGGAATCCAAGGATTGGCGTCCCTCGGCGGAAGCCACACCTGAACCATGATTTGCAGGGGTCGAGGTATCAGCTTTACGCTGTGATAGCCTTGTCCAGAATGACATCCTGTCCGCGATCGCTTTCGCTACCGGGGAACCTGCCAAAGACTCGCTCGAGGTTGGCGTCGATGCCCCAGAGGATGTGGGTGAGGAGGGCCGTTCTCCGCGTTGAAATTCAAAGCCGTTGTCAGCCATAGGAGCCATGATCTTCACGTCATTGTCGTCTGCAAATCTGACACGAGGACCATCATAGAGTTCTTCCCTCGGAGGAGCCAAGCCCGCAGAGCCGCTGCTGGTAATGAGGGACGATCTATGGTGGGCAATGTTGCGAGTAGCAATGGTATCGAGAGCATGTTTGGCGCGGTCCTTGACCAAGGGTATCGCACAAACGGTCTTCACAGAGTAAACCGCGTGGTTTTCGTCGAACACTAATCTCGCGAAAAGGCATGAGATTCGCCTGATCGGCAGCCTGAACTGTTCACTCACAGCATCCAACATGCGACCGGGCGGTTATAACCAGTAGATATGAAGCTGTCAAGCTCCTTGCTCAAATCAAGACCTGCAACACATGGATGTATCTCTGTACCGTTGAACAGACCCAAGATGCCAACTATTCCATATATGACGACACTGGAGGTCCAGTCAACCGACGAACCGCCTGCATCGCCCTGGAGTTCCTCAACTTTGGGTGCCTTGCCCCAAGAAACTCGGACGTGTGATTCTGGGTGTTGAAGGCCTGGTGCATGAGGGCGCATGATCAGGCCCTCGTCTGTCGCGATAACAGCAATATATTCATGCGGGTGGGGATGTGGAACTGGGGAGACGACAAAGCTAGGTTGTAGTCCCACATTTATCGTCGCGGCAGGTGGTGCTTGTGCTATGGACGCTCCAGCGCCCCCAGACATGCTTGAAGCGGATGTGTTTGTGCTCCCTGGATATTTGGAAAGGAAACGTTTCATGCTCTGTAAGAAACCCTCCGCGTACGTTGTTGATAGTCGCAGTGGATCATAAGTTTGCAGGCGTGACCATCGTGTGAGCAGCAGCACCACACATATTGTGATACCCACGCCAACCCCTGCCGCAGCCATGGAATATTTGCACGTCACAGTGGGCTTATTGTAACAAATGCACGAACAAACGCTAACATCCTTCTGATCATACAACGAATGCCTTTGTTTTATCAGAAATAAAACATGTTTCCAGGTTATGCTCGAGCTGTAACTTCGGGTGGATTGGCAGAAGTCTGACCCTCCACACGAATGTCGTAGCCATACCCATGGCCAGGGGATCCAGCAATATTTCCGGGGCCATCGTAATGCAGCGTAGTGATGTCGTAGTTGCCTGGTGAACAAGATATTAGCACAAGTCAGATCCCTGCTCATGACTGACATACCGATGAACTCCCAACCATGTTCCTTGACGTGGTAGAGATTACATGTGTTGCCTGAGAATGCGTCACGGTGACCTGCGGCGTAAATACTCCTCCTGCCAAGTTCCTGGGCTTCCTCGTCCGTCAAGTCCCACCGGTACCCTTGATCCAATACACCGTAGGCGAATGTGCTTCCTGACCCAACAGAGAAGAGATCTCCCTTCAAGCGCGTACCATCGGAATCCACGTAGAATACTGCAGGGCCCTTGAAGGCACTCAATTGCTGTCAACAAAAACACATCACCAAAACTTGCCGTCTTGTCCCAACCACAGATCATGGTACCCTGTTTCTCAGGTGAGAGGGAGTTCGCAAATATGTCGCTAAGAAGCCTACCATGCTCAGCCCCATGCCCTTGTAGCTGTAGACAAGGTTACTGAGGTATTTGCTTGCAGCAGAAACTGAGATTCGCTCGCGATTTCTGAGTTCATGTAGACGACAGTGTATTCCCAGGTATGTTTCCCAATATTGGCAGTCAGCTGGACATGCAGATAAGTTCATAAACAGTGAGCACCGCCAGGACACCGTACCTGCACCACCAGCCATCGTACCGAGTAAATAGGGATTGATTTCGATGACCTTCTTGACTGTTCCTGAGGCTGGATAGAGTGGAGCGTCACATCAGGAGGGCCACTGTTCGAGTGTTTTTTTTGAATCGTACCTACGTAGCTACCAGCTGTAGCCCGTGAATCGACAGCGACGATGACACCCCCCTGGAATCTGAAAGCTAGAGTGGTCGTTCCATGCTGAATCTTGATCCTGCACGACGGATCCGCATGATCGTCCGTATGGAGTCGCAGGAATGCAGCTGGCTATGGATAGGATGAGACAAGAGAAGTCCTTCAGGGACCACTGACTTACGTCTGGGACGGACGGGACCATGAAACTTGGTACGCCTTTGGCTAGACTACCAAAGCCAGCCTCGGACCCCCACATAGCGTCTGAGAACTCGTCATCATCTACGATGGACGCATTTCGCTTTTGAATCTGAGATGCTGCGCTTGAGCCTGCATAGCGTTGAATGAGACTGTTCATGGTCGTGATAATGCGAGTCTGAGAGATATGAAGTCAAGTATATCGTTAGCTGACGCGGCTCTGAACGCGCGACGCGTATCAGTCCCTTTGTTTGGCTTTATTTGCAGTACTTGCTAGTTCTACATTGTACATTTCGTTTTGGTATGACGACTCGAGTACTCATGAACGTTTGAACCCCAACAGCCATGAAGGAGGCACAGTACTTGACACATTTGGCGCACCAATCATCAAAGACCCACCTTCGCGACAATTTGGAAGGCTTTCCGGAGGTCATCCTTAAGGTCCTATCCAGGCGTGAGCATCCCCCTGGTACGTGAATAGATTCCGCAATCTTACATCAACCTCTTCTACGCCAATGCTGAGCCGGACAAGAAGAGGGTCCTCCTTAGGGTCGGCCTTGACGCGTTGTTCAACTAAGGATTCTACACCACCGAGACTTGTCGCGGGCTTTCTCAACCAGTCAGGTCGGTGCGGGAATCATCGACAGAGCTTCACTTACCACGAAATACTCAAGTGAGTGTGGGAACACCTCAGCTTGTTCGCGCCTCGCAAACTTGGTAATTCCGGGTTGAACATTTTGCGGAAACAAGGGTCCTAAATCGAACGCACCAGCAACGAGAAAGTAGCGTTGTAACCGCCTTCCATCTGTGAGGCGGGATTGAAGCCACGGTCATCGGTACCCTGTAAACTGGAGTGCCACACTTTCGTGATGACTCCTCCCGGAATTCCATCGAATTCTTGACCCTCAGGCACGTTGCCAGCGTTGTTCATCCACTGCGCAATTTCTGTCGCGCTTTGCGACTGCCTAGGAACACGGAGATGCATCGTACGAAGGGAGCGCAAAAGCAACCAGGACTCCAACGATCCCATCATGTTTCCCATATAAACGCGATCTTGCCATAGCTAGGAAGACATTCAGCCTCTGATCATGGTCCGATGGTGATGGACGAACAACCTACTTCCTGTCTCTCCTTAGTTGTCTTTACGATCAGAATTCCACAAAGGAGATCGGAATGGCCTCCGAAGTACTTTGTTCCTGATGACAGTTGTGTGGACGGATGAGAGGACTAGACTACGAAAACTTACCACTATGAAAGATGCAGTCGGCACCAAACTTGAAAGGGTATTGAAGCGGGGGAGGACCAAATGTCGAGTCAATCAGTAACTTGCCGCCGACTGCGTGAATCTGGAATGCAGAGTGAGTATCTTCTGTTCGGATTGTAAAGTCACCTTGCTATACCTTGTCTGCGTAATATTGGATGTCGCTGGTTTCACCATTAGAAGGATTTACAAAAGTACAAGGTATGACTTGCCGGGACTCGCCTGTAGGGTTCAGTGGAGTTTCGAGCCAACACAGATCACCCTCCTGATATTCGTCGTCGAGACTAATTAGTGGGGTCTTCTCAAGCCTTCCTTTTAAATAGACGTCCATGGCACCATGACACCCCATATATCCTCCCGAAACAGCGATGCGTTTCGGCTTGAAATGCACCAGGGCCTGATCAGTCTTATTTAGCCACCGCCATTTTTATCGTACAGTTCAGGACTTACTGAGAAAGCAGCAGCCAACCCGGATGCATACGTGAGGGCATGACCGTGCTAGAGGACTGACGGTCGAGGACTATACTTGACGGTGCAAACATGGATCACGGACATACGTTAATTTTGCTCAAGACTTCTTCCACTCGTGAGGATACATTCTGGGAGTATCGAGAGTAGACATGTCTATCGGGGTTCATGGCACCAAGGCCGTCTGGATCACCATGGGGAACAGCCTTGAAAGCTACCGGGTATTACATACATTGAAGTCGTGGTCATCGATCTCGAGAGAGAGAGAGATACTCACTGGATGTTACGGATATAGAGGGTGCAACTTCAGCACCGATGGCATGGTCCCCGTGAACGAGGAGGGTGCCACTGAGTTGGCCTGGTGCATCCCGCGGAGACATGATGTTGGATGAGGTAGTTCCTGGATAGAATGATCTTGGCTGGGGGACGCAGTGTGATTTAAATCACGGGACACCTTCGCGGGCCTTGAGTAGGTCGAGTCACTTTGGCTGGACCGCGAAAGCACTTGACCGCACTGCGTGGTCCGAACTTGACCGATCCGACAGTCAATCGACCCATGTGATGTGTGCGCGTCAGATAATGCGGACAGAAGGCAAGTTATAGACAAGTCATGATAAAATATGTCTAGCGCCGGGTCAACTGCCATTGATCGCATGGGTGGTGCTCTCGCATTTCTCTCTCTCCTCTCCCCTTGCATGCCTCACAAGTCTATACATCATATCCACCCATTCCTGCACCCCATTCTCTCCCACCCCCTCTACCCACTTCTGTGACTCACCCTTTCTTTCCAGCTCCACCCATGCTTCGCGTAAAAGGTCCTTCGCGGCGTACATCTCTTTCATCCAATCCGTGACCTTGATACAAGGACAGTCTCCAGACTCGGCAGCATATGCAAAAAGCTCGTCGCGATAGCCCCATTGCTCCGCTTCAGTGAGACGAAACCAAGTTTTGGCCAGTCGGAGGGGTGTAGAAGCTCCTTCTGAAGCGAGCTTTTGAGATCTTGAGAGCACAATCTCTCCTTCTCGCTCGACGTCAAGAGAAGAAGGATCAGCGAAAGCCCGGATGATAGCTTGTGCTTGTGCTTCTGCGACAGGAAATGGTGCAACTCTGAAGAGGAGTGTCATAAATGCCACCGAAGATATTGAGTAATGACGTTGGAGCGGAAACAAATATTTCGAGAGGGGGAAGATATGGTACCATGAATTGTAGAGATCGGGAGGCAGTGGTGGATGGGGAGGAACTTCGCCAGTTTTAATGACGTCGTCATTGAAAAACGGCAAGTCCATTTGAAACCCTGTGGCCAAGACACACTGGTCAATGCCTTCTTCGACTATGTCCCCTTCGAATAAGACTCGACCGTCGTCGTAGAAATGAAGTGGCCTCCCTCTTATTTTGAATTGTTCATCGCCTTGCGAAACTCCACCTGTCACAGAATGAATGACGGTTCTGGCGTGTGTACGCATTTCGGTAGCGATGTCCCTGCCACTGGGACCAGCACCGACTACGAGCACCTTGAGACCAAAGTCTTGTGGCCTTCTATACCACGCTGAATGAAAGGCCTTCCGGACCGTCACCCAACGTTCCAACCCAGGTATATCTGGCACGCGAGGCAACCGATAATGTCCATTTGCGACGACCAAGTGATCAAACTCCAGCGTTTCGCCAGTGGAGACAGTGACTTTCCAGTGCAAGTCACTCCATGTCGCGTTAATAACGGAGGTATTGAACCGAACAAGGGGCAGGAGGTTGAAGTGGGATGCGTATGACTCTAAGTAAGTCTGGACAGTAGCAGCCACAGGAAACAAGGGAGTAGAGGGCGGGAACAAGTATTCGGTATAACCCATTACTGGGTGCGGGAGATTGGTTGTGAGCGAGTCGTACAGTGGTGTGAGCGGTGGATCATCCACTGGCTGAGCAGGAAACCTAATACCATTGTTTCAGTGCTCGAAGCCGCGAGTTCCCTAGACATCGCGAGGAACTTACCATACGCCTCCAACTTTCGAGCGGGACTCATAAGCAATTATATTCCAGGAGCCCGTCCTGAAGTATGATGTCTGTGATATAGCTTTCAACACGGCTAATCCCGCTGGACCTGCACCGATCACACAGATACGTTTCGTGGATGTTTGGTCATTCAGCAGTGGAACGGATTCTTCGTGGTGGGGAGCTTGGAAAACATTAGTCTGACATTCAGTAGACCCGACGAAGGATGTGGTACTTGCTAGGCCCACGAGCTGCGCACCATGACTGTCAGCTTTGGACTGATCGTGACTGTCCTGCCACATGGGAGCGAACTGAGAAAGTGACGGGCGGGGACGACTCGCCAGTTGGGGAGGATAATGTTTGTCAGCTTGCCCTGCATGACCGCGCGACGGAGGAGAAAGCACAATCGATTCAAAAGGTCACTTGACCAATGAAACGGTGCCAGTGATTCGTGCGGCCCGCCCTCGGCCCGCGTTGTCAGATTCATAACTAAGAATAGTTGCATCGGATAAACCACTACGAAGAGATACTTTCACAAGAACTGGTAGTCTAACCATGACAGCCTTGCACGTTGTTCCAGGAGCAGACAGCAAGTCCCGTTCATCCAGTGCCACCGTATTGACCAGACTTGTGATTCATTAGACGACGTAGTGCAGGATGGTCGTGGACAGCCGATACTTTTGTCTGGGTTGCGACATTGTGGTAGGGGTAAACCTGTTCAAGCGTAAGAGAAATGGCTTGAAGAGTGAGCAGTGGACTACAACTTGGAATCAATCGAGACCATTGCTACCGAGGGATCCATCGTCCCATCTATGCTTGTATAGACCTGAAGTCCAACGTTTTTTTGTACGTACCAGCCATCGGGATGGGGTGCTGTCCAACGTGGTATCAAGGAGCGTGATGAATACGTTCACTCACTGTGATCTCCTGGACCACTTGCGAGGTCCTCCTGCGCCCAAAGATATCCTCACCATTGTAGCGGCACGTGGTGAATAGCGGACCGCCTGCCACTGGCATGTGTATGGGCTGGTACAAACATCTGAGCAGTGAAGCACGGCGTCCAGTCAAAACGAGGCTACACGCCCAAATTGTCAAGGCGTTTACATAAGATAGACCTCATGCACAACCAGCAAACATCACGTTGGTTGAATCCATGGTGTTGCCCTGCCACTGGCGTGGAGAAATTCCACTTTTGGATAGCACAGGGCCACCTAACCATAACTAAGCTTTCGAGTCAAGAATCTGTCTTTTCCTGCGACATTTTACCCCGCGGTCCAGTCACCACTGAAGAGACACACCAACTTAAGGAGTCCTTTGACTGAAGCTTGGAGCATCTGGCAAGGCATGTCAACACCACTGTGACAACTGCCTTTGAAAAGCTGTCCTGTCACCCCACCCCATCACTCACCATGGCCCGAAGTCCACCTCCGATGTTATCAGCTCTGGCACCACCATGGTCAGCTGGATTGGGCTCCAGCATCTACTCAGACTCCAGTGCCTTGCCATCTTCCCTATTCACCCCACTGCCCTCACCATCTGGGAGCTCATCATCACTGCCTGATGCCAGCACAGCACCAATGCTGCCTGACCATGCACTGGCCCAATCCTGCAACCTACAAGCGTCAGAATCATTGTCAACTCACACCACAGCTCAGGCTTCCACAGCATGATTGAAAAAAATGTCGATTGCAGGTGTGGCTGTGCCAAATCTCAAGAGAAAGGGAAAAGACGTCTGGTGGGAGGCTGTTGATCAATGGGAGCATGCAAATGACAGCATGGGTGGTAGGGCATTGCATTGAAGGATTGGCCGGAGGAATGGTACATGGGCACCATGAAGGAGTTCACAGCATTGAAGTGGAAGATGTGGCAGGTTGTCGCAGAGGAATTCTACAGGTAAGCACTGGGCTGTCATGACTTGGAGCACATGCCCCCTCACGAGTTTCACTTGATGGTTATGCCAGGTACAACAGGGATGAGGCATTATGTCACATCCCGAAACTTCCCTAACCCATCCGGCCCAATTCCAAACCCCTATGACCAAATCCCGAATCCTGAATCCCGGGCCTCGGACTTTACCTTAGACAATTTCTCTTTCATCGGACATTCCGAACCCCGTACTTCCCGTCCTGGACTTTCCGCATTCCCATCCTCTGAACTTCCTTGGTCCTTAAGTTGATCTTAGGATTGATCTCTATCTCTGACTCTCCGCTCCGAAATCAAGGAACAGAACTCGTACAGGGGCGCAGCATATAAGCTGAAGCTTAAGTTCCTTACCACTCCGACCCCCCTCAGGAATTCCTGCCAAACCCCACTTTCTTTGCATTCCAGACAATCCGGGAATTCCGGGAATGAACCCGGACTTAACACATTATTTCTCCATGACTATCCAACTGCCAGCCACGGCTTCAAGCCCTTGTTTGATGCAATCCAGGAGCAACACATGTGTCGGGGTGAGATCACTGGCTGTACGAGCAAGAATGGCAGGCCTGGAGAATGCAGCACATAGCTCACATCCGAGTCATCCACATACACATGACATCCCACTTGTCTCTCTTCACTGATTTGAGCTTGGTGCAACACCTTTAATTGTTTGTAGCAGCATACTGTCAAGTCCGGGTTCAATCCTGGAATTCCTGGATAGTCCGGAGCGTGTGGAATGGTGGGGTTGGTCGGGAATCCCTGAGGGGGGTTGGAGGGGTAAGGAACTTTGGCTTCAGCTTATGTGCTGCACCCCTGTATGAGTTCTGTTCCTTGATTTCAGAGCAGAGGGTCGGAGGACAATCCTAAGGTCAACTTAAAGACTGAAGGGGTTTCAGAGTGAAGCAGGGCAGGAGAGAACAGGATTTAGTTAATATTTGAACTAAGGAAATATCAGAGAGTACAAGCGGATTTATATACTGAAGAGTGCGGAAGATATAAAGATGTTAAAGTATGTCAGATGAATTGGAGTTTTTGGTTTCCGGAAGAAAGTAAGGAATGAATCAGAATGGCGTCAGAATGGTGGAATAGTGACTGAGGGCAATGGCACAATAATTGTGAAGCAAGGGGGAAGGGAATTATCGATAGGGACTGTAGATGTCAAGAGATGTCAAAGGAAAGTGACATATGTCAAGAGATAGCCGAGATAGGAATACGAAAGTCCGGGACGGAATGCAAAAGTCCAGGACAGGAATGCAAAAGTCCAGGACAGGAATGCAGAAGTCTGGGATGGGAAATACGGGGTTCGGAATGTCCGATGAAAGAGAAATGTCCTCAGGTAAAGTCCGAGGCTTGGGATTTGGGATTTGATCATAGGGGGCCAGAATTGGGCCGGATGGGTTGGGAAAGTTTTGGGATGTGACACATACTACTATCTACCGTTCCAATTAGTATCCCTTCTTGATGGATGAAGGTTGATGTTCTTACTATTATTATCTATCCATGTAGCAGCTAAGCATCCCATGTGTATTTTCATAGCTCTGTAGCACGACATTCTCCCTGCCATGCCATCATCCAAACTCCTGTCATATGCCACATCAGACTGCACCCGAACCATTTGAACCTCTCTCCAATATGTCTTGTGCATCTTGAGAGGAAGGCAAGGGCTTGTGTGCAAGACCGGGCAATGGCAACATCAGATATTCTATGCAGACAACACCCGACAACAGACTATATGAATAGAACAAGTAGTAGGAATATTGTCAGTTAACTTATCAATCGATCCAATGAGGGTGTGCGAGGGCAAGTGATTGTCATGCCCGCTCACATGACTTCATGTGACCGTAAAATGGCCCCCTTGGTGGGGTAAAACATTTGCAAGAACCAAGATAACCATGTGGTACTAGTAAGTAGAAGTAGTCCAGTAGTAGATACTAGTTTTAGCCCATTGTGGGTTTGCCACAGGGGTGTTGAAGCTAGCTGCTCCCTTTTTGAGTGTCACATCCCAAAACTCTCCTAACCAATCCCGACCAAATCCCGGCCCAATCCCGGCCCAATTCCAGATACTGTCACATCCCGAAACTTCCCTAACCCATGTGGCCAAACCCCTATGATCAAATCCCAAATCCCGGGCCTTGGACTTTACCTTAGACAATTTCTCTTTCATCGGACATTCCGAACCCCGTACTTCCCGTCCCGGACTTTCACATTCCCGTCCCGAACTTTTGCATTCCTGTCCCGGACTTTTGCATTCCTGTCTCGGACTTTCACATTCCCGTCCCGGACTTTCATATTCCTATCTCAGCTATCTCTTGACATATGTCACTTTCCTTTGACACTTCTTGACATTTATAGTTCCTATTGATAATTCCCTGCCCCCTTGTTTTGCAACTATTGCGCCATTGCCTTCAGTCATTATTCTCTCATTCTGACGCCATTCTGATTCATTCCTTCCTTTCTTCCGGAAACCCAAAACTCTGATTCGTCCGATAGTACTTTAACATCTTTATATCTTCCAGACTCTTCAGTATATAAACCCGCGTGTACTCTCTGATATTTCCTTAGTTCAAATATCAACTAAATCCCGTTCTTTCCTGATCCCCTCTGAACTTCCCCGGTCCCTAAGTTGATCTTAGGATTGATCTCTACCTCTGACCCTCCACTCCGAAAGCAAGGAACCGAATTTGTACAGGGGCGCAGCACATAAGCTGAAGCCGAAGTTCCTTACCCCTCCGACCCCCCTCAGGAATTCCCGCCAACCCCGCTTTCTCCGCACTCCAGACATTCCGGGAATTCTGGGAATGAACCTGGACTTAACAGTATATTCGAACTCAAACCTCTATGAGTTTGCTAACATCATATCTTATCCGCATGTCTAGAGCTATCCAGACTCGTGCCCAAACATGCAGTATGCAAAGCATTGACGCAGCTCAGTTGGAGGCAGCCCGAGAAGACGCCCTGCACTCCCTGATGACCTCGCGTCAAGGCCCTGATGTCGCTGAACAATTCCAAAGCTTGTCCGCTCATTGTTCATCAACCTCCGCCTCTCAGGCCAGACCTCCGTCTCAAATCATCTCCACCCCTACTCCCACAGGTCGTCACCCCTCCGGGGGCACCCCGGACCCCTCTGACAACGGGAACGGTGGCAGCAACGACCCTGGCCCCTCTGATGACAACAACCCCTTTGACAACAACCCTGACGATACATTCCCGCCTAACCCTATCATGGCGCTTGCAAACACAGTCCGCAGCCTCGCCAAGTTATCATGCCGCAACTGCAAATCTGAAAACTCCTCATCTCCGTGCACAAAGGTGTGGGAACCCAACACCTTCGACAGGACTGACCCTCGCAGGCTGCGGGCCTTCTTGGTCCAATGTGAGCTGAACTTCCAGGACCGTCCCCGCGCATTCTGGACTGACCACATGAAAGTCACCTTCACTCAGTCTTACCTAAAAGGTATGGCCCTCAAATGGTTCAAGCCCGACCTCCTCCAGATGGACGATCCAGACTTTTGTCCGGACTGGACGGACAACTATCGGGAATTCGTCCTCGAGCTCCAGACCAACTTCAGCCCCCATGACCCCGTTGGTGATGCCAAACACCAACTCGACCACCTATCCATGAAAGACTCCCAACATATCAACAAATACGTGGTAGAATTCAATCGCCTAGCCTCCCAGGTCCGGGGTTACGGTTACGGTGAGGGAGCCCTCTGACACCACTTCTACAATGGACTTTTGGATTGCATCAAAGATGAGCTTTCCTGCATCAGAAAATTGCGCTCCCTAGGAGAACTCTGGACTCTCTCCCAGACTATCGATGGGAGATATTTGGAACACAAGTCCAAAGTCGCTCGCCAAATCCAACCCTCCGGAAATCAGTCCTTCACTTCCAAAAGTACTCCGACCACTTCATCTCCGAAACCCGCCACTCCGTCCAACACTTCTGCATCCTCGTCAGCAAAGTCCTCCGCCCCTAAACCCACATCCGACCTCTCCAGTAAACTCGGGAAGGAAGGACGGATGCCTCACCTCCGAGAAACGCAAACACCGCTTTGACCTCAAGCTGTGCATGTTCTGCGGAGCCGCCGGACATGTAGCTAAGGACTGCCAGAAGTCCACTTCCTGCATGTCCAAAGCCTGCACAGCAACAACCTCCCCCACTCCGGAAGCCGAACCAGAGGCCTCTACCCCTGAGGCAAAAAATTAGGGCACAGCCTTCCAGACTCTGCATGGGAAGGAGGCTGCGTCGAATCCCACTGTGCACCTATGGAGACCCGTCTCAATGCGTCTGCTCTTTATGATCCCAAGGCCCTTATACCTCTTGTTTCCCTTTCCAACTTTTCTGAAATTTCCGCTTTTCCCACTTTGTTAGATTGTGGTTCTACTGATTGTTTCATTGATACTACTTTCGTTGACAAGCACCATTTTCCGACATATTCTGTTCCTCCTATCTCTTTGAAACTTTTTGATGGTACTTCCAATTCTATGATTACCCGTGCTGTTGACCTTTCTGTTCGTTTCCCTTCTGGCTTTGTCACCTCCGATACATTTTATGTTACTCCGTTGCATTCTTCTTGTTCCCTTGTTCTAGGACACAACTGGCTCACCCGCTACAATCTGCTA
>MU127419.1:1052589-1065089 GCA_014904945.1 Gyrodon lividus | reverse complement strand
GCGCTCCCGTCTTCTTTGTCCACAAGAAGGACGGATCCCTCTGCCTCTGTGTCGATTTCCGAGGTTACCCCAAAGAGGGGGATAAGGACTATGCTCGTGTCAATCCCCATAACCTCTGTCCAGTGTTCACCCAGAAACAGCTCACCTTGTCCCTACGAGCAACTATCCTACTCACCCCAGTCCTCAGGCCTTGTCCCTGCTTGACATCGAAGACATTCACAAGGACATCATCCTAGATTCCCTGTCCTCCGACCCCATAGCTTCCCTCCATCTTTTGGACTCGTTGGATTCCTGGTGGGTTGTCAACCCCAAAGGTTTCCTGATGCTCGACAATTGCATCTTTGTCCCAGAAGCTAAGGACCTCTGTCTTCGCATTCTCCGATACAAGCACGACCACCCCCTATCCACACATTTTGGGCAGAACAGGACATTAGAACTCGTCTGCTGGGAATACACCTGGCCAGGCCTCCACACCTTTGTTAAGGACTATGTCAGTTCCTGCACTTCCTGCACCCGAGCTAAAACTCTGAGACACTGCCCCTATGGGATGCTCAAGCAACTTCCAATCCCCGAAAAGCCCTGGAACTCCATTTCCATGGACTTCATCACACAACTCCTGTCTTCCGGCGGATATACCGCAATCCTTGTAGTCATTGACTGCCTTTCCAAACAATCCATATTCATTCCCACTCACAACACTATTGACTCTCTGAGCCTTGCAAAACTATTCCTACTCCACATGTTTTCCAAGCACAGAGTTCCCTCCCATATCACCTCCGACCAGGGTTCTGAGTTCGTCTCCCACTTCTTCCGTTCCCTCGGGAAAGCCCTCGACATCCGACTTCACTTCACTTTGGGATATCATCCCAAAGGCGATGGGCAAACAGAATGGGCGAACCAGACCCTCGAGCAGTATCTCCAAATCTACTGCAACTACCAACAGGACAATTGGTCAGAATTCGCTTACAATAATGCCCCTAGCGCTACCTCAAGAGTATCCCCGTTCTTCGCTAACAAAGGCTACCATCCCAACATCTCGGTCTACCCTGAAAGGGACCTGACCTCATCCCGCGCCTGTGAATATGCAGTCGACCTACAGAAACTCCACGAATTTCTATGGATGGAAATGGCCCGCGCTCAGCAATGCTACCAAGGACCCGCAGATTCCCAATGACTTCCGGCACTGGACTGCTGGATTGGAGACCAAGCGTTTGTCAAGGCGAAGTACTTCTGCTCCACTCGCCCTTCCAAGAAACTCTCGGAAAAGAACCTCGGCCCCTATCCCATCATCACCCAAGCCGGACCCCTGTCCTTCACCCTCTGGCTCCCGGACTCCATGCGCGCTGTCCACCCCATCTTCCACGTCTCCCAGTTAGAATCCGCAACTCCGAACACCATCCTGAATCGGGTCCAACCCCCACCTCCCCCAGTTGAAGTTGACGGAGAACCCGAATACGAAATCTCTGAAATCCTAGACTCCAAAATAGACCGTCGACGCAGGAATTGCCAACTCCTGTACCTGGTAAGGTGGGCGGGTTATGAAGGGACTGGTGAAGAAACTTCCTGGATCCTCGCGACTGAGCTCACTCACGCATCGGAACTCATCTCGGACTTTCACTCCACATGTCCTGGAAAGTCCGGACCCCTTAATTCACTGGGATGAGGGCGGAAACATGATTTTTGATTCGCCAAAAAACAAAACTATGCTAATTATACATGTGGAAACCGATGGGACATCCTATACTACATCCCCATCCCAATCCTCCCCATCTGTCCCCTGACCTCCCTCTCCATCATCCCTCTCCTTCCCCTTCCACTCCAATGCCCCCCAGCTTCTTCCAGACTCTCTGAACCAGGACCCCTGAGCCACCAGGAAGGCCACCAGGCCGTCTGACAATACCTGTTGGATTCCCAACAGCTTGGCTACCATGGCTCCCCAGTAGGCCTCGTCAGCCTGCCTCTGGGCCTTGTAGGAATCCCTCAAGGCCCTGAGCGCATCCTGGTGTTCTTTGTCCTCCTCATCTTCCTTGCCCTCCTCGTCCTCCCCTTCACTCTCCTCCCAGGCCTCCGGACTCTTTTGTCTCTGCCTCTTCCAGTCCTTCCCCCCTCATGGCGACGCCACTTCCGCGGCTGCCCGCTTCCCTGCTCCAGCCTCCTGGCACAAAGAGTGCGCCTGCGCGCACCTCGCGCATGTCCGGGATCGCCCGGTCTTCGGGCCTGGACATGGCACCCCCGCCCTCACGCAGGCCGCACAAGGAGTATTGGCCCTGGGCCTCCCCGCACTCACCTGCAATGGCCCCGCCTCGGACCCCTTCAGCGAGCTGCTAGCCCCGTGCCTCTGCGACTCCTGTGACCCTTGCCACAATCTTTCGGCCACGACCCTCGCAACCTCCACCTCCACCTTCCTCCTCCTCTCGTCCTCCTCCGCTTTTTTCCGCGCTTCCTCCTTGAGCTTCCGCCTTGCCTCCTCGCGCTTCTCCGCCTCCCGCCAGGCCTTTTTCTCCCTGGCCTCCTGAATTCTCCAAGCGGACTCCCGTGCATGTTCTTCCTCCTCTTGTTGGAGACGGGCAATTTCATCATTGGATTGCGAGTGAGTAGACATGATGGATGGTGGAACTAAACAACAGGCAGTCAACGGTCGCAAGGCACCTCAGATTGATCCCTGATTTTCAAACTCTGCCATACTTCTATTTCCTATCACGGACTCCTATCCAGGCACTCAAGGGTTCATGCCTAAGAGGGGGATACTGTCACATCCCAAAACTTCCCTAACCCATCCAGCCCAATTCCGAACCCCTATGACCAAATTCCGAATCCCTGGCCTCGGACTTTACCTTGGACGATTTCTCTTCCATTGGACTTTCCGAACCCCATACTTCCCATCCCAGACTTTCCACATTCCTGTCCCAGACTTTCCATATTCCCATCCCAGACTTTCATATTCCTATCTCAGCTATCTCTTGACATATGTCACTTTCCTTTGACACTTCTTGACATTTACAGTTCCTATCAATAATTCCCTTCCCCCTTGCTTTGCAACTATTGCTATTGCGCCATTGCCTTCAGTCATTATTCTACCATTCTGACGCCATTCTGATTCATTCCTTCCTTTCTTCCGGAAACCCAAAACTCTGATTTGTCCAACATACTTTAACATCTTTATATCTTCTGGACTCTTCAGTATATAAACCCACGTGTACTCTCTGATATTTCCTTAGTTTGAATATCAACTAAATCCCGTTCTTTCCTGATCCCCTCTGAACTTCCTCAGTCCTTAAGTTGATCTTAGGATTGATCTCTATCTCTGACCCTCTGCTCCGAAATCAAGGAACAGAACTCGTACAGGGGCACAGCACATAAGCTGAAGCCGAAGTTCCTTACCACTCTGACCCCCCTCAGGAATTCCTGCCAAACCCCACTTTCTCCACACTCCGAACAATCCGGGAATTCTGGGAACGAACCTGGACTTAACACATTTCAGGACAATGGATGGACCACTGCTAGGAGGATGTTGCCATGCCCTTGTTCCTTGGCCAGGCAACATCCTCTAAGCAGTGGTCCATCCATTGTCCTGTCATCTCATTTATATGTGTCTTGCACTTCATGTGTCTCTGATTGGTTCCTGTTGTCACATCCCATGCCTTTCTCCATACATTTATGTCATTTCCAGCCCTTTATGATCAAATCCTGACCTATTTCCTATTTCCTATCCCATACCCCAACAATCCCACAATCCCACACCCCGTATCCCATATTCCCATGTCCAGATATGTTGCCATGCCCTTGTTCCTCACCCAGGCAACATACCCCAGCAGTGGTCCACCTAGGCCCTATCATCCTATTTATTATTTCAAGTCCCTTCTATACATTGCAGGACCATGGATGAACCACTGCTGGGAGGATCTTGCTATGGCCTCATTCCTCACCCAGGCAAGATCCTCCCAGCAGTGGTCCATCCATCATCCTGTCATCTCATTTATGGGCATCCTATATGTCTTGGACTTCATGTTGCTCTGATTGGTTCCTATTGTGACATCCTGTACCTTTCTGCATATGTCTAAGTCATTTCCAGCCCTTTGCAATCAAATCCCAAACTATTCCCTATTCCATATCCCATACCTCAACAATCCTGCACCCTGTATCCTGTATTCCCATGTTCAGACTTTTCATAGTTCTATCTCACTTATGTCTGATCATCTTGTTCCTTTCTTTTGACACTTACTGTTCCTTTCCATATTGTCCTTATTCCTCTTTGCAATCATTGTTAGTTATCCTTTCATCATTCTGACACCATTCCAATTTATCCCTTACTATACTCTGAAAACCCAAATCCTTGATTCACCCAACACTTTAACAGTTTTGTATCATGCAGACTCCTTAGCATAAAAACCTGTTTGTACTCTGCTATATTTCCTGAGTTCAAATATCAACTCAATCCTGTTATACCCTCTTCAGTCCTGACTTCACTGTGAATCCCCTCTTCAGTCCTTAAGTTGAACTTAGGATTGTCTTCTGAACCTCTGTCTCAAAATGAAGGGACAGGACTTGTATAGGGGTGCAGCACATATGCTGTGTCATGGCCCCATTCCTCACCCAGGCAACATACATTCAGCAGTGGTCCACCCAGGCCCTGTTATTCTATTCATTATCTCAAGTCCTTTCTATACATTGCAGGACCCTCATTCCTCGGCCAGGCAAGATCCTCCCAGCAGTGGTCCATCCATGGTCCTGTCATCCCATTTATGGGTATGCTATGTGTATTGGACTTCATGTTGCTCAGATTGGTTCCTATTTTCACTATCTTAAATATTCAACTTTCTTTGTTCATGCCAAATTCATAAATACATACTGTTAGTTGAGAATACCTCTAAGTACTTTGGTATACAGTATACTACATTCAATGTCTTTGTATCAAACCTTACCACCTCTGGGATTGGTACATCATGAGAGAGCCACATAAAGCTGTCCATGAGAAAATACTGGAGTGCACAGGTCTAGTCCAACATACTTGACACTTTGTCCTGGCTGAAATGGAGGTAGGAGTGGTGGCACTGGGAGCCCATGTAGTGCTTTGGTACCATAGTATATGGACAGCCGCAGTTGACAAATAGCCATGGCTCACGGGCCAGCCGATTGTTGGCTGACCTACGAGTTGCGCTTGTAGGGTATGGATGGGCCGAGATGTAATAAAAGTCCTGTGTGATATGAGTCGGCCAAGGGGTTATTTTAGTAAGGGTATTTTGAGTGATGGGTGGGTTAATATGAGTCGGCCAAGGGATGAGTGACCCCATAGGTCTCAGGTGGGCTGAGGGATGGGCAACCCGTAGGTATTAGATGGGCTGAGGGATGGGTGAACAGGTCTTGGGTGGGCTGAGAGATGCATGACCTGTAGGGCTCAGGCAGGCTGAGGAATGGGTGACCCATAGGTCTTGGGCAGGCCGGGGGAGGGGCAACACACAAGTTGAGGATGGGTTGAGGGATGGCTGACCCATAGGTGCCAAGTGGCCGAGGACCAGGTGATCTGTAGGTTTCAGGTGGGCCAAGTTGTGTTTCTTCAGTCTATCCTTCATCATAATGGGTGGGCCCATTGAGTCAATAGGTTTGGCTTCATTCATAGGTATGTGAAGACTTTCAGCATTGGGCTGACTGCAGTCACCACCATCAGTACCTTCAGGATAGCCTTACCCATTGTTGTACTTCAATTAAATCAAGATCAATTTTGACTTGCAGAATTATACACCTATAGAAAACTCATGGCATTTATAGGAGTACAATTACAGTCATTGGTTATATACAAGTGGGGGGAAATTATATCAAACCTCCATATCAGCATCCATTCCAACTGTGTCTGATTCATCTGATGTTGTCAGGAGGCCTGGGGGAGGAACTGGCACAGGGGGAGTGGAAAAGCCATCCAACTCATCCTCATTTGTCTCCATCCTGTCTAGATGGAGTGGGGATGGGACTGCCCTGGTGCCCTCCAAGGATGGGCTGCACAATTGCAGGCCGAGATTGGGGGAATGTTTGGGTTCAGCCTGAATGACAGCTGGAGGAAAGGAGCCAGAACCTTCCAGGTTGAGCATTCACATGTGATGCAAAACCGATACTGTCCTTGGGAGAGGACCAGGTTTTGATCTGACCAAGCCTTGCTCTTGAACCCTTTCCCAAAGGGCCTCGACCACCCGAACCAAAGTGCTAAGTTGTTGCTCAAGCACCAGAATCTGTTCCAGCTTTCTTTCAAGAGCAGGATGGGATGGGGTGGGATGGAAGCTGTTTTGGGATCACTACACCATCAAAAACTATCAATATCAATTGGAAACATATGTAGACTACCAAACTCACTGAGTTTCAGTTCAACACTTGAGCCACGAGGGGCTGCACTTGGGCCAGCTTCAGGGGCAAGTGTCACATCCCAAAACTTTCCTAACCCATCTGGCCCAATTCCGGCCTTCTATGATCAAATCCCGAGCCTTGGACTTTACCTTAGAAGATTTCTCTTTCATCAGACATTCCAAACCCCATATTTCCCATCCCGGACTTTTGCATTCCCAACCCGGACTTTCGTATTCCTATCTCAGCTATCTCTTGACATATGTCACTTTCCTTTGACATCTCTTGACATCTACAGTTCCTATTGATAATTCCCTTTCCCCCTGCTTCACAATTATTGTGCCATTGCCCTCAGTCATCATTCCACCATTCTGATGCCATTCTGATTCATTCCTTACTTTCTTCCAGAAACCCAAAACTCCGATTTGTCCGACATACTTTAACACCTTTATATCTTCTGGACTCTTCAGTATATAAATCTGCTTGTACTCTCTGATATTTCCTTAGTTCGAATATCAACTAAATCCCGTTCTCTCCTACTCCACTTCACTCTGAAAACCACTTCAGTCCTTAAGTTGACCTTAGGATTGTCTTCCAACCCTCTGCCTGAAATTAAGGAACAGAACTCGTACAGGGGCACAGTACATAAGCTGAAGCCAAAGTTCTTTGCCCCTCTGACCCCCCTCAGGGATTCCCGACTGACATCCGCCATTCCGCGCACTCTGGACTTATCCAGGAATTCCGGGATTGAACCCGGACTTGACAGCAAGGGTCTTGGGCTGTGGCTTTGATGCTGAATGTTTGACCTTCTTCCTTGGAGAAGGACTGGGTGCCAGACTTGGGGTATGATTGGCGGGGGTGGTGGCCAAAACTGTCATGGCCCTGAGTGGTTGATGGGAAGGGGCTTTTGAAGGGGCCCTTGATGCTTCCTTGCTTGAGCCACTGGATTTCTGACGAGTCCGTTTGGCCGCTTTCATGAAGCTGCAAGCGATCTTTGATCAGTTACATGGATGGCATGCACTGACTGGGATTGCCCTTGATGGTTCAGGTGCAAGGCTGTGCTTTTCAGGCACAGCTTTTTCAGACTTTGGAAGCGCCCTTTGGGGATGGAGGGTGAGTGTCAGCGGTGTTGGGACGGGATGTTGAGGGTTCTGGTTCTTTGTCCTCATTGGAGATGAATTCCCCTAATTTGATGGCACAGGACCGAGACCAACATTTCGGCTGGTTCTTCAACTGTCTCTCCCAGCTTCTCCCCCAAGTTTACTCTTCCTCTGCACCTCTACCTGAGCCTACCTTTCCCTGAGCTGGCCTTTTCTCAATGGCCTCTGGCTTCTCATCCACTTCCTCCTACTCCTCCTGCTCCTTCTCCTTCTCCTCCTGCTCCTTTTTCTTTTTCTTCTCCTCTCAATTCTTCTTCTCCCCATCCTTTGAACTCTTACCTTCCTTGTGCTCCTTTCCCCCCTTTCCCCCACTGGAAACCATCCCTCCCCCCCTTTCCAAAGGGTCCACTCCCTTTCCCTTCAAGATTGGCTTCAGAGGATGTGACCATGGGTGGCCGCTGATTTCGGGGCTGGGTTTCAAGATCAAATCAACCTTCAGCCATCCTCAGGTGATGACCTTGGCCATGGGAGGAACCCTGGCCCCAGCCACATGGTGTTCCCTAACTTGACCCTATATCCATCATTAGCTCCCCACCTAATGGCATGCACTGTCCACCTATCAATATCTCATTGACAGTGTTAACTGCCTGCTTCCATTCATCCACTCCCACCTTCCCTCAAAGTTTTGCAACTGCACTTTGGATCAGCTGAGCTGCTTTCTCAGCAAAAGACTCAAACTCGGAAATATTGTTGTTTGTAGATGAAGACATTTTTATTCAAATCAGTAATCGTTTGACAGACAAGTTGGGTAGATGTGAACAGAGGGGTGAAATAATTTCAAAGCTGAGGTTAGGTTTAAATAATAAACTGCATACTGACGGCATTGCCTGAGCACAAAGACTGATTTGGTCCGGGAGTAGAATATTAACAAGACACGAGCCTAGGCATACCTTTTGCACACCATTTCACACCATTTCACACCAAATCACACATATTAACATTGATCATGTCCGACACACAAGCCCAAGGTAATGCCTCTGGCTGGGTCAGATTCAATGGTAAGCCTACAAATTCTTTTTGCTCACCCAAACCAACCATTATCTTCCAGATCAACTGATGGAGATTGAACCACCATCTTCCTCAGATTTATTCTTAGCCCCATCCATTCCTTCCCAGACTTCCTCTTGGGACTTCTCAACCTCCCGAGGTTCCTCTATGAATCTCCTATTTTTATTTTCTCCATCATTTAAGCCCCCTGACGTTCCTAGCCACCTAAGTGCTGAGTCCACCACATCCAATGATCTGAGGTTTCCGACACCTCTGGTCATCCCTGACAGCAGTCCGGAACTGCCAACTCCACCCATGCTTGAGGACAGTCCACTCCCCAGCCCACCATTCATTTCCAATGTGGAATTGGCCAGCACCTCTTGGGCGATTTCATCAGAACCGTCCTATCCCGAGATTCAACTCAGGCCAATTCCTACTGAAATGGCCTTGTTTGGTCAGACATTGCCCACAGGCTGCTTATCCAAGGAACACCTGAAATACATATTGAGGACATTAGTACAGCCGCCAATCCCAGGCAGTGATCTTCAGCCCGAGGACTTAGCTTGGTTGGAATACTGTAAGTCCCATTTGATTTGATTTCCATTTCACCATTCAACCATATATCCAGATCAGCTGATGTTTGATGTGTATCGGCGGCAACAACATCATCTCCTGCAGCATCACCCATTGAGCCGGCACCATGACAGATTTCTGATCATGGCCTATGTCCACTATGTGGATAGGTTCATGTATCTGACTGACCAACATGTGGAGATCTCGACTGAGATTCAAAGGTTTGATGATGCTATCAGCCACCTGGACAATGTGCTGGAAAGGATGGAGTAAAGTAACTGCATATACATAGATAGTGTATTTTATTATATCAACAATGAGTGGGTACTAAGGATTTCAATCAGAAACTTATTTCTGCCTTTTGTGAACAGCTCTGCCCTTGGGGCTTCCCTCACCAAATCAGGTTGGTGCCTTTTGGCTTTGCTTTGGCCTTGACTGTTGCTTTTCTTGATCTGAAGAATACAGCTTGATCTCAAAGCTAACCCCATGATAATACTCACTTACTATCTTCCAAGCTGTCATGATTTTCAGAATGTGGCCTGGCTGGCTTCAGGCCCCTGAGAGTTGGCTTCAGCCTTGATTTATGGGGTTGCTCACTTGGCTTCCTTGCCGCTTCCCTTGTTTCAACTTGTTCAGTGTCGGGTTGTTGTTTGGTAGCTTTCTGGGCTTTGGCCTTTGGTGGAGGGGTTGGCTTTGGCCCCATGATGCCTTCACCCTCAGCTTCATCATTGTCACATCCCAAAACTTTCCTGACCCATCCGACACAATTACGGCCCCTGATGATCAAACCCCAAACCCCGGACTTTACCTTAGAAGATTTCTCCTTCATCTGATATTCTGAATCCCATATTTCCTGTCCCGGACTTTTGTATTCCTATCTCAGCTATCTCTTGACATATGTTCCTTTCCTTTGACATTCCTTGACATTCACAGTTCCTATTGATAATTCTCTTTCCCCCTGCTTCACAATTATTGCGCCATCGCCCTCAGTTATTATTCCATCATTCTGATGCCATTCCAATTCATCTTCTTACTTTGTTCCAGAAACACAAAACCCTGATTTGTCCGAAATACTTTAACAGTTTTATATCTTCCGGACTCTTCAGTATATAAACCTGACTTCACTCTGTAATATTCCCTTAGTTTGAATATCGACTAAATCCTGTTCTATCCTCCAAAGTCTTTGCTTCACTCTGAAAACCTCTCTCAGTCCTTAAGTTGATCTTAGGATTGTCCTCCAAACTTCTGCCTTGAAATTAAGGGACAGAACTTGTACAGGGGCACAGCACATAAGCTGAAGCCAAAGTCCCTTGCCCCTCCAACCCCCCCTCAGGGATTCCCGACCCACTTTGCCTTTCCGCGCACTTCGGACTCTCTGAGAATTCTGGGATTGAACCTGGACTTGACAATCATTCTCAATCCCTCTTCTACTGATGACCTGATTTCTCGGGTCATTAACTATGTCTTGTTGTATCAGGAATTATATTTGGATAAGATAGTCATGAGATGTACTCACCCCCTGACTTCCTATGGCCCTTGCTGTCTAGCAGTACCTCCCAAATCTTCCCTGTCGGTATCATGTCTCCACCCAGATGCATTCCCACTGTCCTGGTCATCCTTGGACTCTGCAGAGTCACCTACCCTTGAAGGATTCCTTCCCTTCCTGCCTCATCCTCCTGATTTTGATCTGCCTTCACCTTCAGGTTAGTTCATCTTCAGACCCGGCCTTTCTCTTTCCTTTAGAGGCTTTCCTTCTTTGGGCCACTGCCTTTTCATCAGAATCCAACTCCACAGGGTCTTGTAGGATGCCTGCCAAATCTCTCCATTTTCGGAAGCTCAGAACATCCACTGGATGTGATTGCTGTCTCTCTCTCCAGAAGTCCAAGATAGAAATTACATTCTTTTTCTGAAGCTTTGATGGCTCCTGAAGCTTCACCCCCTGTGGCAAATACTTGGAGGCCATGTAGTCTGATTGTTGACCCACAATATGTGTCCATGGGACAGGTAGCTCATTAATTCCCAAAGCCTTCCCTATGGGAGCAATCAGGCCTGGTGCTCACTAAGCTGGATCCACTTACTATAGTGAAAGGTGACAAAGCCCCAGATGATCTGTTTCATGATCTCCAGGTTGACATCCTTCATGTCTGTTATCCAAGCCTTTTCTGCATTGCTAACCATTGAGACTGGATCTACCTTCCCTTTCTTTGTGTTCTTCTTCCGTGGCTGAACCTTGGCATCAGATTCATTGTTGGCATCAAGATTGACTTCTGTCTCACCCCCATCTGACAATCCCGAGTTTCCAAGCTCAGTCTTGGCATACTCCATCCATCTTTGATGAGCTCCACTCCAGCCATTGAATCCTGCTCCATTCCCAATCTCATCATTAATGTCATATCTATGGCCTGGTTAGCATTCCGAATACCTTTGGCTTATGGATTTCATGCTTGGTCACTTACTGAGTGGTCATGATCTGGCCAGCTTCGTCTTTCCAGGCAGCCAGGATGGCTACTCTCATCCCACATCTCTTCCACACCTCCTCTGCAAACTCCCTCACATGTTTCTCCCCTTTCTGTAAGGCTATTCTACAGTGGGATGTTAGCAGTCGGTCTCCATCCAGAGCTTCAACCCTTACCTTGCCTGTACCTCTGGAGGTGGTCTTTCTTTCCTCCATTCTTTGGCTTTGGCTTCAGCCTTCTTTAACTCCTCTTCTGTGAGACTTTCCATCACCTTGTTCACAGCCCATTGATACTGAGCTGTCAAGTCTGGGTTCAATCCTGGAATTCCCAGATAGTCTGGAGTGCGCGGATGGTGGGGTTGGTCGGGAATCCCTGAGGGGGTTGGAGGGGTAAGGAACTTGGGCTTCAGCTTATGTGCTGTGCCCCTGTATGAGTTCTGTTCCTCAATTTCAGGGCAGAGGGTTGGAAGACAATCCTAAGGTCAACTTAAGGACTGAAGTGGAGCAGGAGAGAATGGGATTTAGTTGATATTCAAACTAAGGAAATATCAGAGAGTATATCCGGAAGATATAAAGATGTTAAAGTATGTCAGATGAATTGGAGTTTTGGGTTTCCAGAAGAAAGTAAGGAATGAATTGGAATGGCGTCAGAATGGTGGAATAATGACTGAGGGCAATGGTGCAATAATTGTGAAGCAAGGGGAAAGGGAATGATTGATAGGAACTGTAGATGTCAAGAAGTGTCAAAGGAAAGTGACATATGTCAAGAGATAGCCGAGATAGGAATACAAAAGTCCAGGATAGGAAATACGGGGTTTGGAATGTCCGATAAAAGAGAAATCTTCCAAGGTAAAGTCCAAGGCTCGGGATTTTGGATTTGATCATAGGGGACCGGAATTGGGCCGGATGGGTTGGGAAAGTTTCAGGATGTGACAGTATCCCCCTCTTAGGCATGAACCCTTGAGTGCCTGGATAGGAGTCCATAATAGGAAATA
>MU127419.1:906338-1044225 GCA_014904945.1 Gyrodon lividus | reverse complement strand
CTACTGGAAGGTGTGCTGTCTGGTCAGAGAATTGTGTTGAGATCCAGTCCTCCTATTATCTAGCCATGCCAAAGGCAAAGTATGTTTCTGTAGATGCTCATAGTCCTGTAGTGGAGGTTCGGTGGAAGACCATCCAAACCACCCAAGGTCCAAAGACTAAACTGGTGAAGTCACTCCAGACAAGAAAAGGCCAAGGAAGAGGTCCCCAAGAAATACCCCATCTGCTGGCCATGACTTCCAAACATATGACCAAGGTGATTTCTATAACATGCCTGAGCCATTGAAATTTCCTAGCAAGGTAAGACTCTCATTTGTTCTTGCAATATACTCTTTGGAAAGTCGACTATTCCAGACACAAAACGACTTCCTCAGGGAATGGCAAGATCACAAAGAACTGTATCTAAATATTTTGTTACAGCTGGAGGGACCACCCAATCCTTGGAAGTGTTCTCATTGTCTCGGAGATGGTACCTATAGATGTTTGGATTGTTTTGGAAGGCACCTCTTCTATACTTCCTGCTGTAGAGAGAACCATAGGGCTCACTCCTTTCATTGGGTAGAGCAATGGACCAGAACTTACTTCCAGCAATCTTCTCTCCAGCTGGTATGTTTCCTGATACTTATACTGAAATGCCTCTGCTTGATCAAAGTGATGCCCATAGGCTGGATTGACTCTATATCTGGAACATGATGGAGGGGTGTGCCCATCTGGAGTTAGGGATGTGCCTCAGAATGTGCCTGATGAGGAATGAGAGGGTTCTTACCCAGCAGCTCGGCCACCTCACCTTCAGGTTCTAGATTCTCCTGGTGTCCTGATGGTGATGGACACCTTGGGAGTGCACTATTGTGACCTGGCATACTGCAATTGTCCAGGAAGTCCAGATCCTCACATCCAGCTACTCGGTGCAGGTATATTTCCTGCCAGCACTGCTTGCCCGAGCACAGTCTTCACCTTCCAGGTCCTGGATGACTTTCTTTAGGACAATGTGGAATGTGGGACTGCAGCAATGAATTATTTCAGCAAGCTGGAGAGGATCACTTTCAATGTGTTCCCTCACTTGGTTCCAGTGAGATTCTCCACTACATATATATACTACATGTCTCAGGCCTGATAGGGGAGTAGGATTGCCACAGAGAGCTCCTTCAGGTGGCCAGGATCTGGAGAGTTCTCAAGCTTCTGAAATGGAATGGCTTTAGGCATGACCTGAGGGCCATCGGATCAGGCCAACTGGTCTCCTTTTGCCCAGCATGTCCACAGAAGGGGGTAAATTTAAATTTGGATCCAGAAATAGACAAGGATATGTCTAGGCAAGCTTCCAAGCATCAATCTGGAAGGCCAACTGACAATTCCATGGTAGCTGGAAATATTCTCAAACCATCATCATGGATGGAAACTTCAAGGCCAAGCATATGCATGACAAGAAGCCGGATGATCAGGTATTTCTCATGGATGGCAAGGGCTACATGGTGGGTTGGGAAAGGTACCATGACTACTTGAAGGATGCAAAAGACTCTCCAGAGGTAGGACTGAGGACCAAGCCTGAAGTGCCAAAGTGCTGACTTACCGACAGCAGAGGTTGGACTGTAATAACCATCAGGCGGTGAACCAGGCCAATGCCCATAGGCATAAGTTAGAAGCCACTGGAATAGGGGGGTGTACATGTGCCTGCCATGGATGTTTCATTCCACATTCCCTTGTAGACTTTCAAAAAGGAGAAAGGTACAGCATGCCTAAATTGGTCTGGCCAACCACCCACTTACCCCATGTCAAAGACAGGTGAACATGGACTATGCACTGAGCCATGCTCTTGGACACAACATGGCAGGGATCCAAAGGGTCCTCACATTCTATGACATTAATTGTCAATACATGACACATTTCAGACAGAGGGTATTCTCAAACTTATATCTGAGCATCCTGACAGAGATCAGCCTGTGGCATGTCCATGGCCACTGGAATGAATGCTTTGCAAGATACTCTCCTGGGTTCATTCAAGGAGTAGGCAGAGTTGAGGGAGAGATTATAGAGGCTCTGTGGGTGATCTTGAATGTGATTTCAGGTTCAGCCTGGGGATGTCAGCTCCCCATTGGCAAGAACTATTGGACTTTCAGATGAATGATTACAATTTCCAGAAGGTGATTTGAATGGGTGAGACCAGTCTGCTCTGTCAGTTGTCATGGCTGATTTCTGTTAGCTGGAAGCATTTATCAGACACTCAAGATGGCATTGACCAGCAAGGAAGAGGCAGCAGGTGCCTTTCAAGCTCTGGATGAAGGATTGCCAGAGGATAGGAAGAGGCAGTTGGTGAAACAGGAGAGAAAGGCCATGAAGGAAAGAGAAGGAAACCCTGTGGCCATGGATGTTTATGAGATCAGATTGGACTCTGGTAATTCTTCTTTGCATCTGCATGTCAGCTAGCTAAAGAAGCTTCTCCAGCCCCGACAATTAAAAGCATTGAGCTTGCCATGCTATCAGGATCTCAAACCATGACTTTGAGCTGAAGGGGTTCCAGTACTTGGCTTGCTCAGGGGTTGCAAATCCAGCAATCACAGATCCAGCTAAAGTCGGAGGCCTGTTCTTTTGGTCATTGGTCCACAGAAGCTCAAAGGCTGGCCCTGGCAAGGAAGAGGGATTGGCTAGGGACAGAAATCCACAGCTTTGTCTCAGATGCTGCTCCATTCATAGGTAGAATCAACACTCAAGGATCCAATGCAGCCAACCACAACAAGGCAATAAGGGTCCACACATCTGCACAAGTTCCAGACCAATTCCAAGCAGATACCGAGACTCTGAGCAGTTTTGCCTGGCAGCGGAGCGGGGGTAGGGATTCCGGCATTTCAGACATGTGGAGGTGTGGACTCCAACGTTCCAGAAATGCAGAGTTTGTTGTTCTGGTTCCGGAGTTCACTGTATTTTGTCAGCATCATCTGAGGATGGCATTGGCCGAGAAGTTGGTTCTCTTCCAGACCAAGCTTCGGCATGCCAGTGGCCAGACCCACACAACTTTGGCATGGGGCAAGATCAATGCCATAGAGCTAACTGTGCAAAGGCATGCTGCCACCTATAGGGCATGCCAAAGAACCATGATATCACTGGAAGCCGACAAAGACACTCTGATCTGGTATAGGCCACTTGATCCTGAGCACCTCAAGGTCAGTAAAGCAGTATCCGACCCAAATGCCGGAGAAATCAGGACTCCACCTTGGCCTGGTTCTGGACCATGGATGTACAAAGGGATTTGGAACTGAATGTATGTTTCAATCTTAATTTTCGGATGCTCATGGACCGAGTTAACACTTTCGGGTACTTCAGTTTATCAGGGTCATTGGCTCAGAGCAAAGGCTCTCAAGGGCCGATGGGAAGAGGAAGTAGAGCTCCTCAGAGCAGAAGGGCAATGGACAAGTAATTTCTTTGATTACAAGGCAAGGTCATGGGGTGCCCTATTGCAGGCCTCTGAGAGGCAAGGCCGGGTGGGACTTGCTTGCTATGCAGCCAGGACTCAAGCCAATTTTGAGGGACTTTGGGATCATTGTAAGGAATTGTTACAAAATTAGCAGAAGCCAGATTTGAATGTATTTCCAATGAGCTGTTGGGTTATTGTACTGTATATTGTTTCCAGTTCATCTTTGCAATATAAAAAAACCCAGACCAAATCCTCTTACTTGCCCATCACATTCACAATGCCACAATCATCCTACACCCCAACCCAATAAGGTTTCCAGGACATGCTGGAGTACATTGGCCTGAGATTCAAATACTCTATAGCAATGTTCATAGACACTGCCAACTTGTATAATAAGTGAGGGAGGTCCCCCTGTCTGACCCAATCACATCTGTGAACTCCCACCCCCTCATGGACATTATCTCTCATATGGTAGGCTAGGCAAACCCTGTCAAAAACTGAATGTGGCACCCCATGCCAAAGTACCTTTCCTGAAATTTCCAGTAGGGTGCCAGTCCCATACCCCAGCCTGACCCCAATGCTATCCAAATCTATGTGTAGGTCAGAATCCCCCCCCTATGGTAGCCAACATGTCCAACCACTGAGCCCTACAGTTGAGATCCCAATGGAAAGGGGTGGCCCAATTGACAATGACCGACATTACCAAATATACTGAGGACCACTTGGAAAGGGCTGTCTTCATTTCCATGTCTTCAGTGGACTCGGCCAGTTTCAGCAGGGCCTCCCTTCCAGACGCATAGAGGTAGGGATGCATGACCAGCAGGGCTGCCGAAAGGACTGCGGTTTGCAGGGAGCTAGCTCCAAGCCATTCCCAAGGTCTGGAATTACCATGGGAGTCTTTGAAAAGGGCCAATACCTCGGGTTGATGTCTAAATGGCTAGTTCCATCAGGATGGCTTCAGTGTGAATGAAGCCAAAAGGTTCTTACCACTCGACCTTGCTGGTACCAAGCTGGAGATAATTTGATCACACCTGTGATCTCTCCCTCAAACAGGGCCTGGTCAGTCCTCCAAGACCTGGATAAATCTGGGCATAGCAATTCCAGGTTTTAGGAACAGTTCCACTAACCAAAGTCATCAATGAGGCATCTATGGAAATTTAACTTGGGGAGCTCACCTGGAACTCTTTGGATAGTACCCCAGGCAGATACCATGCCAGGATTACCCCAGTCTGGTCCAATAGAAGGGTTGGGTCTGAGATCTCCTCTTCCTGCTCCATAGGGAATCTGTCCTCTAAGAATTTCTCTCTTTCTGGATTGGTTCCAATCTCCTTTGGCCCCAACATCTCAGCCATCCTTCGGATGTCGATGGGGAAGCTCCCTGAGACAATATTAATGGATATCTATGTACTTGGAGATCACTTGCTTTGAGTCTAATAAGCCCTTGCCATTGAATTGACTATCCTATCGGCTTGGAAGAGAGCTGGTAAAGGAATTGTCACATCCCGAAACTTTCCCAACCCATCCGGCCCAATTCCAGCCCCCTATGATCAAATCCCGAATCCCGAGCCTCAGACTTTACCTTAGAAGATTTCTCTTTCATCAGACATTCCGAACCCTGTATTTCCCGTCCCGGACTTTCACATTCCCATCCCAGACTTTCACATTCCCATCCCAGACTTTCACATTCCCATCCCAGACTTTCACATTCCCATCCCAGACTTTTGTATTCCTATCTCAGCTATCTCTTGACATATGTCACTTTCCTTTGACATCTCTTGACATCTACAGTTCCTATCGATAATTCCCTTCCCCCTTGCTTCACAATTATTGCGCCATTGCCCTCAGTTATTATTCCACCATTCTGACACCATTCTGATTCATTCCTCACTTTCTTCCGAAAACCCAAAGCTCCAATTCATCCGACATACTTCAACACCTTTATATCTTCCAGACTCCTCAGTATATAAATCCACTTGTACTCTCTGATATTTCCTTAGTTCGAATATCAACTAAATCCCGTTCTCTCCTGCTCTGCTTCACTCTGAAACCCCTTCAGTCCTTGAGTTGACCTTAGGATTGTCTTCTGACCCTCTGCTCTGAAATCAAGGAACAGAACTCATACAGGGGCATAGCACATAAGCTGAAGCCGAAGTTCCTTACCCCTCCAACCCCCCCTCAGGGATTCCCGACCAACCCCGCCATTCCGCATGCTCCGGACTATCTGGGAATTCCAGGATTGAACCCAGACTTGACAGGAATGCATGTATTGGGTAGTGCAGGAGTTGGTTGGGTAGGGTGGCCGATGGCTTCCAGGAATCACTTGACCATGTATTCAGCAATAATATCAGACATGTGAAGTCTCCAATGAGATGGAATGTCTATTGTAGAGGTAGATTGAATGGAATGTAGATCACTCAGCCAAGGGGGCTGCTATCAACTCAGCAGCTGATTTGAAATTGTTCAGGCCAATGCCAATGGACTATGGCAGGATTCCCAATCCCTGCAGCTTATGGGATTCCTTGCCTCAGCCGATCCCATATCTAGGGGCCATGCCTCGGCGCACCTCATACACATGGCCTACTGTCACAACCAGTCAAATGGGACCACTCATTTGTTGTGAAATAGAGATCAGGATATTACTTGGTGCATCTGATACTGACAAAATCCTATCAAAATATCCCTTCGCCCATCCAACACCTGTGGGTCACCCCGCGCTCAGCCAATCCGAGACCTACCAACCATCCATCCCTCAGCCCATCCAGGACTTTTGGGTTTCCCCTCCCTTGGCCCACCCAACACCTTTGGGGGTCACATTGCTTGGCCCACCCGAGAGCTACAGTGCATGCTGTCAAGTCTGGGTTCAATCCCAGAATTCCCAGATAGTCTGGAGCACGCAGAATGGTGGGGTTGGTCAGGAATCCCTAAGGGGGGTCGGAGGGGTAAGGAACTTTGGCTTTAGCTTATGTGCTGTGCCCCTGTATGAGTTCTGTTCCTCAATTTCAGGGCAGAGGGTTGGAAGACAATCCTAAGGTCAACTTAAGGACTGAAGTGGTTTTCAGAGTGAAGTGGAGCAGGAGAGAATGGGATTTAGTTGATATTCAAACTAAGGAAATATCAGAGAGTACAAGTGGATTTATATACTGAAGAGTCCAGAAGATATAAAGATGTTAAAGTATGTCAGATGAATCAGAGTTTTGGGTTTCCAGAAGAAAGTAAGGAATGAGTCAGAATGGTGTCAGAATGGTGGAATAGTGACTGAGGGCAATGGCGCAATAATTGCAAGGCAAGGGGGAAGGGAATTATCGATAGGAACTGTAGGTGTCAAGAAATGTCAAAGGAAAGTGACATATGTCAAGAGATAGCCAAGATAGGAATATGAAAGTTTGGGACAGGAATGCGAAAGTCCGGGATGGGAAATACAGGGTTTGGAATGTCCAATGAAAGAGAAATCTTCTAAGGTAAAGTCCAAGGCTCGGGGATTTGATCATAGGGGGCCAGAATTGGGCTGGATGGGTTGGGAAAGTTTTGGGATGTGACAGGGGGCCGGAATTGGGCCAGATGGGTTAGGCGAGTTTTGGGATGTGACACATGCATTCCTCAGCCCATACAACACCTATGGGTTACCCATCCCTTGGCCCATCTGACACCTACAGGTCACCCATCCCTCGGCCCACCCAAGACCTTCTGGTCACCCATCCCTTGGCCCATCTGTGACTTTTGGGTCACCCCTCCCTTGGCCCATCCAACACCTATGGGTCACCCATCCCTTGGCCCACCCGAGACCTATGGGGTCACTCATCCCTCAGCCCACTCATATCACACCCACCATTCAATGGTTCCACCCCTTACTGACAAAATACCTATTTAAATATCCATCAGCCCATCTAATACCTACAGGTTGCCCATCCCTCGGCCGACCCGAGACCTATGGGGTCACTCATCCCTAGGCCCATTCATATCACATGAAACCAATCACCCTACGAGTGCAACTCATAGGTCGGCCGCCAATTGGCTGGCCTGTGAGCCATGGCTATTTGTCAACCTTGGCTGTCCGTATACTACAGTACCAAAGCACTACATTATGTGCAGCAACTTGACTGCTGCCCCTTCATACCCCCAGTCTTCAGAAGTACGCAATGCCTTTTACGTCTGTCCAGAATATAAGCTCCCAGAATTTATCACCCACGCACTTCAGCAAACAAACCTCTGTCATCTTTGTGGCACTAGATGTATAATGCAGCCTGCACATGTAACACAGCATGCAGCACACAGAATGCGGTGTGCGCAATGCAGAACGCAGCACGCACAACACGGTGGGAATAAATGTGCACCTGCTACGCCTTAGAGACTAACATGAACAACACCCTGACATTAGAGGACTGTGCGCAGGCCCTATCTTAATTGGATTCTGATTCCGTTTTTGTTTCCAAGTCACGTGCTTATAGGTCTGACCTGATTCGGCATTTCACGGAAATCAGGCCTTTGCGGGACATTGACCCCCCTTAACGTCAATGTTTGGGCGGCATCCCAATTACAGTGGTCGCTTACTAATCAACCTCATGTGTTCAATTTTTGCACCTTTGGCTTACTCTCGACCAAGGATCAACTCGACGTGAGGTCAACGCAACATTTCCAAAGTCAGTTACGCCCCCAAACTTGTTCAATGGCTGAAGCACGAGGCAAAGCATGGCCCCTTGCCGATGAGATCTTGACAAACTCCGTAAGTTTACCTTTGCTTGATCCCTGCAAACCTCTCATATCATCTCGTTGCGTTTCTCCACTACGGTCGTTGTCGTGCCACCTACATCAAAGATTCTTGATCTGGTTCAGCAGGCTGGTCAGTACAAGCAACTGAAAAAAGGCGCAAATGAAGGTACGTTGCGTTTGACCTCCTGCTGCATGACGCTCTCATATGGCTCCCTGCGGGGCCCACTGCTTTTCCTCGGTCACGATGCGTGATGCTAATGAAGCGTCTTATCCTAGCTACCAAAACTTTGAACCGCGGTGTTGCGGAGTTCATCATCTTGACTGCGGACACGGAGCCCTTGGAGATCTTGCTGCACCTTCCTCTTCTTTGTGAAGAAAAGGTCCGTTACTCAGTCCCTCAGATGTGACTTACAGTTAATACATATGTTCGGCTCTGCTATTCGTAGAACGTCCCATACGTCTTCATTCCGTCAAAAGCTGCTTTGGGTCGTGCGTGCAACGTCTCTCGGCCGGTCATTTCTGCCAGTGTCACCACCAGCGAGGCCCGCGAGCTCCAGAGCCAAATTCGCAACATCAAAGTGGCCATCGAGAAGTTGATGTACTGAGCCATTAGTCTCGCGAGTTGTCCTGTCCTATTGTTTCAGTACCTAGGCGAACGATCTCACAAGATCAATATCAAATTAAGAGATGTTAGATTCAAAAGCTGACACAGGGGTAGTCGACAGCAACAAAATATGACCCGGGCGAAATGATGTGCGTGAGATTACTTTGGTATGTTTTCTCGGGCTTGTGCCCGGATTCTCCTTCTGTGATAGACATGTCAGTCATTGTAGTGAACTACATACTTTGAAGACCAGGCTTACTCATAGGCAACCTTATCGTTCCTGCGACCAGGTTAGCCTATAAACCAACGAAATATAAAAATGAGAGCTCACTTGAACATGGTATATGCGTCGCTTTGAGCTGGGTCGTTGACATTGGGATCGTCAAGCAGGTCCTGGATACCTAGTAATATCTGATAAAGTAGTCCTATGGTTATAGTCTTCTGAATCCATATTCTGCAAGGTATACCTGTTTGATTGTGATGGCAGGTTTCCAGGACTTCTCCTCGTCCAAGATGGAGAGACAGACAGTTCCAGATGGGTACACATTAGGATGAAATAATGGTGGTGTGAATTTACCTGCAGCGATCCATCAAATGGTATTACGCCTCACTGATTCGAGTAATGCTTACATTTTGGTGGCTTGGAAGGGTAATCTGCATTAACATCAGGACATCAGGACACTTCTACCGCAATCACCCCTGAAGAATTTTGCTCACCCTCAGGGAAAGCCATCGAGAGCTTAAATAATCCTCCTTCCCATGAGGTCTAGTCAACACGCGATATTCAGTCCACTACGCGTCTCCAAGCGGGATAATAGTGAATCACGTACCCCTGCTTTCCCTGGGATCCCAACTTCCCACTCCATAAGGTTCATGGACCCGTCAGCAGCCTTGACCGGCTTCGCATAGAATCCCTACATAACAATCCTTCCTAGTCAGCCGGCTGCAGCATTCTCGCTATGTGTTTAGACAGCATTGGAAAAGAAACGTTGCTGCATCCGAACTCGACTAATGACAAACAATCTATTCACAAGCAGAAGTAATCGAGACGACGTACAAAGGGGTGGTCCTTTCTCCATTGCTTGCGTTCTTCAGCTAGACGTGGTCTGCAGATTCCGGACATGGTTTTTTGACTCAGAAAAGTAGTCAAGATATAGAGCAGGCTACACTCTCCAAGCTCTGAATCGGCAACGATACAATGAGCGTTAATTGAAGTTGCGCACCTCCTTCCCCAAATGCTTAGTCAGCATCTACTGATTCTTGGACCGTTAGAATCATATCGACGGGCTATGTATTTGTCATGACAAAGGAACCAGCCAACGAGATACATAAAGTGTAAACGATTGTTGAAGTCGATGCAAAAAGCCCATACTACATGAGGTTCCTTCAAATTATATATATTGGAGGGATGAGAATGCCCAACGATGAGTCAATCCTACTTGAAGAGTCGTTTTCATATACACTGACAGCCCTGAACTTACTATTACAGGGGGTGGGTAAACGGGAACGATGTTCGTGTCGAGCGAATAGTCCCTTCCAAATTTTGGATTGGCGACGCCGTGGAGACAAGAGAAAAAACAGATGAGTTTAGCCCTCGAGGCTTGGCATCAAGATGACAGAATGTACATACCTATTAATGATATGGTCAATCAGACCCCCGAATCCGAAGCGGGAGTGCTACGAAGGAATGCGAGGGGGACAGAGGAGACAGGCCAAGTGGCTGAACACATCATCACCCCGGGTACTTCGGAATGACTGCCGATTCATTGACTCTAGCTGATTGATCCGTGTCCGTGCGACAGAACTGGCGATCACCCATGGTTGATTGACGGACGAATTCGGATGGAATGTGATGCTGTGCTGGACCTGGGAGGAACGGTCAATGTATAGCGGAGACTTTTTATAGTAGAAGACTGACAGCCCGACGCCATGACATAAATGCTAATGGCCTATCGCCACTTGCACATACTACGCACATCAACCTCGGATCCTGTGCGTCCATTTCTGCAGCAGTGGAGGTCCTAGCATGCTTTCCACAGCACGACAAAACTTTCACTATTGCGTCCTGTTTGTGATGCACTTGAACGCGGCCTGTGCAACTCCAGGGTCGGCCGCCCATCGCAAGATATGTTTCACACTTCTACGACCTGGGGGAAATCCATCTCCAAAAGATCCGCGCGACGTCGCCAACCAAAAAGCATGGATGGAACAAAATCTCTGGATACGCCAGCGCGCGGCCGTCGATCTGACACCTGTATCCGGAGGTGCATCGGAAAACAGACGTCGCGAGTTTGAGTCGGGAATGAGCAGTCAGTTTCGTCACCGTCTTCAGGTTTGTAGCCAGGAAGGAGACTTGCGAGCTCGCGACGGACTTTCCGGTGCCACTCCAGAATATAATCACAAACTAACAAAAATACAGCAGAGTTCTTGTAGGAGGGACTCGTGTGAAACTTGTCCACACTGTCGGATCACGGAGTCGACATTCTCGGAAAGCCGATGGTGGCACTTGGCGGTGATGGGAGGTAGGGGCAAGTAGGTGGGGCATTATAGAAGGCAGTGGTGGTGAACTGGAGCCAAGCGTCGAGAAACACTCTACGTCTGGAGGCATACACTTGCTCCTCGATGCGAAGCTCTCGCCAACCTGACATGTATTCTTCGATGTGTTCCAGAATGCTGGAGCGTGCTTTATAATAGGTCGGCGAGATGAAAATGTATGGAATGGATATAGTGATTCCATACCTTTAACCGTCAGTGCCTGGGTACTCTTGATAAGGGGATGCCTGGAAATGCGATCCCAACCAAAATGCTCGATTTCGTCCCTAAATCCAGCATTGACAAGCATCCCACGTATCCTGACCTTCAAGTTAGTCAAAAAAAAATCATGAGGAGCTAGTCAAACTAATACTTCTGCCCGTGCAGCTCGCCTACTGCGGAGTTCCATGATCCGTTCCTTCTTCGCTTTGAGTTTCCACTCCACACCTGCTGCTGCGAACTGGGCTGCTATTAGAGAAAAGGGTCACAATATGTTGGGTCCTGGATCTCACATTATTGATTATCTCTGTTTCCTGCTGGCGCCGTTCGAGGTAGACCTTGCGCTCCGGGACCGACAGCGCTCGAAACTCATCCTTGAAGACCGTCATGTGCGGCCCGTGAAAGCCCTCAACAGAGTTCCCTTGTATTACGTTAGATTTTCTAGCAAGGGCAACATTCCGACAGCCTACCTTTGCAAGTAAGAAAAGGTCCCCGAGGTAGATATTTTTCAAAGACACCAGGATGGCAGTTCAACATTGTACGGACGACAAAGCAGTCGTCACTTTCGTTTACTTTGATGGGTCTCGTGGACGGTTAACTATTGGAATCAGTGGAGTCCTTAGAGCAGGACTCACTTGTGTTTAGGTCGACAGCTGGCACATGAGCGAATACGAAGGTGCCATATCGTATCACGAAATTTCTTGCCACAACCCTAGCGGTAGACAAGTTAGCACTCAAAATAAAGATTGCTAGGGCTTATGTACCTCATAATCACACTCTGCTCCAAATGTTAGAGTAGCGTACTGAACTTCGTTCATGTCCAAGGGTAGCTCTGGCAAACCGTCCACGTTCCGACGGACCGCTCGCCAGATGAAAGCAGCCGACCTCGACATAAGCAAGCGCCGAAACGCCTTAGATGTGCGCACGAGAGCAAGGAGGTCTCCTGGGTACATAAAACAAAAAATCTAGAGGGGAAAAAGTCGGTGTTTGAGGAAGAAGGCATAGAGGGAAACTGACATACCTCACAAAGGATGTCGATGGGTAGGGATGGGAGTATCGCAAGCTGACCGCGTTACTCGACCATATCCGACCACGAGGTTGACATTGATGGCAGACGCTATGCCAGAGGGGTCAGCACCTCCTTTGTACCTGGACAGTAGCGTTAGCCGTTACTTGGTAAGGTGGTGTAGCACAGAGTCAGAAATACTGGCGGGGGTTTATATGCTACATCCCGTTGTTGTCGATCTGAGGGGCGGCATGCGGATGGGGGCCATGGATCATCGATCATGCCGTGCAACCACTGCAAAGGGCATTGTTACCACACCACAGAATCAAGGAGACAACAACAGCTGATAAGTGTATTAAAATGGCCACAAAGGTACGGAGGTTCTCTAAATAATGGGCGCCAACGACGATCCGGAACTGCAGGCGACATCGCATGGAAAAGGACCACGTTTGGGACAACAGCAAGCTGCTGTGTGTTGATTATCTGGTGTGGGCCAAGTGGCCGTCGATTAAATATTGGTTGATGCTACCATGATCTGCCAAAATAAACAGCCTGACAATTGTACTGGCGGTGTGCATCCAGGGTCGACTTCTGGCTGGACACTGGCAGTGGCATTTGGCATGGTATACATGGCAGGTTTCAATGACCAAATTTGGCACTTGGCCACATTTCCCATTGTCCATCAAAGACTTGTCTTCACATTCACCACGAGTGACCGACTGTGGTGATTGTGGACAAGACAGCAATTGCTGAATGTCTTTGTTTTCTCGTCTAGCTCGTCCTACTCTATCCGTAGGAAGACCTTACTCCTCCTTTTTCTCTTCCAAACCTGGAGGTGGAAGATACTTCAATTCTGCTAAACCTCCCAAACCAGTCCTACAGCCTGGTCGAGGCAAAGTCGATAACATTAACAATTCAGTTTCCTCTGCAGACGGTAACCCTACCAGTCCGCCTGCAAATGGGAATAGCAAGGTGAAAGCTGGAGGCGCTGAGGAGATCTCGGCTTCACCCTCGTCCGCCCCCAGCAAGCCAACCGCCACAGTACCCCAGTCAACCCCAGCTCTCTCTCTCTCAGGAAGTGCCTCTTTTCCACTCACGTACTCCCCATCATTTTCCGACCGCATCTATGTCCCAATTCACCCATCCCTTTCAGCCAAGGAATATAAACTTCATCAATTTTTCTCGTTACATCGTCCTTTACTCCTTCTCAACCAGCCGACATCTGTCATCTTCGAATCTGCTGATCCTTCCATACCGTTGTTCAACTCTCCCGCTGATCAAGTGAACAACCTGTCTCAGGCAGCGCAGTCTCCCAGTATCGATGACCCACCGGAGTCGTCGCCGGAAGCGGATGCGGATGCTGCTCGCCAGCTGGCGCACACCCTTGTCATGAACCGCGTAGGAGGTACTATGGCATGGCAGGAAACTCTGTTCCAGATTGGTTTGAGTTCAGAGGGCTCAGACGGTGATATGACGTTGGCCAAAGAATCTGCGCAGGAATGGGTCAGCATACACGCTGACAGTACACGGCGAAAGAAGCGAAAGAAGATGAAGAAGCATAAGTATGTCTCTACCTTTGGCGAGTTTTGATTTTCTAACATCCCATCCTAGGTTGAAGAAGCGTCGGAGAGTAAGTTGACCAACGAACTTTTTCATAGGGTGAGCACTAACATACACATTCAGCTCACCCGAGCATCACGTCAGAACTCCAAATGAAATGAAGGTTCCATCGATTTGTATCATCGGACGTTCGATAGATATCATGATGTCCACAATTACTTACCGATCACAATTTTTCTTTCCCTTTGTGAACTCTCAGTCAATGGCAACTGTCTGTGTCCAACTTGGGCGACGTCCCCCGCTCAAACGAAAATAGGTTACAATGACTTTGATATCTACACAGCACCGAAGGTGTTCACTGGCAGGCAGCAGGCTAGGCAGCTAGTTGCTGTTGGGAATGGTGGCACCGCCAGCTACGCCTCTATGCTTCCACACTCTAACCCCGCCCCTTCTCTTCCCTTCCCCTTCCCCTTCCCATCCACCTTTCCATACCTCAATATACCCATTTCCTTCGAGCAAAACCCGCATTCGGGGCTCCTCCAACAGTGCCCCAAAGCAGACGATGTACCTCGGCCACTCATGCCGCCATCCGAGGTCCCACGAGCCCGATTGACTTTCAACAGTTCGCAGCGTTTGTATGAAGCTTGCATTAGGAACAGAGCTGGGGTAAGGGGACGGAGGGAAGGTAGGATCGACATGAGCAGGGAAGTGGGTTTCTATGTACGAGATTGGAGACTCGAAGAAGACATCCGTTTGATCTTTGTATTTCGTGTGAGCTCGAAGGCTAGACATCTCCCTCAGCACTGTCAATGATAGATAAAAGACGGCCCAGCATACCCTAATGGAGGCTCGCATCCCAACGCCCACATTTTTCCAGGCTCAGCGAGGTCCGGCCGGTGCAAATACGCCTGCCATGGGGTTGAGTGACATGGCATGAGGAACCCAATCGTTGTCGAATTATCGACAGGGAGTCCCCTCAAGAACGACATGACCTTGATTTGGCCCGTGCAGTGGAAGAACACAACATACACAGAAGCTGGGATCGAAAGCGACAAGAAGGCTGTAACAAAAATTCGAGATCGGAAGAGTGACTGGCGCGTTTTCCTCATGGTATTTGACGTCCATTTCGGATGTTCAGCTTCTACGTCGCGAAGAACTAGCTGGACTATGGATCTAGTGGCGAATATGTGCATGATAGGAAGTAGCGGGTGTAAAAACCGCCATTCCTTGTGCCCTATGAACGAATACACAAACACACACCAACCAACGCACCCCGCCATGACCCTTAACTTGGCCCCGTCCTCCCTGAATGCTAGCCAGAGTCCGTGAAGTACGAACGGGAGTGTCGTCATGCATAAAACGGGGACGGCCTGGGATAGGTAGTAATGCCAGGGACTCGATCCGTAGAATAACGAGATTGGCGATGCATTTACTCGCAGGAAGTTCAACAAGGTCAGCGTAGGCTTTCCATAAAACCATGTATCAAGGGCAAAAATAGCCAAAATGACTGTGGAGCTTCAAGAATATGTTATAACATAACTTACGAGGCGATATAAGACAGACGAACCCAATGATCGCGCAGTCGCGCACTACCAACATCAAGAGTTTTGCGTTCGTTCTCAGGCGCCAGAAGAGGATTGTGAACATGTAGATCCAGATGATAGCATTAGTTGGTCGGACAGCACATGTAAACGCCGCGAAGACAATGCATCGTTTGAGCTTCTGCCTTCAGGGATGTGTGAGCCATATATATGGAGAGATCCGATACAGTGGAACACACAAGTCGAGCAAAGACGACGACGCAGAAATCACATCCCATGGAAAGTGACCCAAGGCCACCGTTGTAAGGGATGCTTCCAGGGAATTGGACAACGATCTCGACAAGGATAACGAGTGAAAGAATGATGTCAAGGAAAGAAAACACTACAATCAATAGTGTCAGGGAGCGTTTCTGGGATAGCTCGGAGCGGATACATACTGAGAGCGCTGCGTGGATGGCGATGTCCTTGCCAGACACGTCGCTGAGAACTATGCTAGAGAGCTTCCACACTGACACATCAGTCAGTGCAGCAAGCAAGCCATGGATAGCTCTAGGTCCGGCGACCTATTGACAGACATCAGACGCGCCGGTGAGTAATATAACGAACGAAACGCACCACCAACGAAGGATACACTTCCAAACCCGACACCTTCAGGAGCCAGTACATTGGTATATTGACCGCGGGGTATAACATACTCCGCAGAGGCTCTGGGCTAATCCATTCCCAAGTGAGATATCCATAACCGAAGACATATACGTGCGCAGGTTCGAGTGCTTGAAAATATTCGTCTGGCTGGAAGTAACTTTGGGTGAGGATAGCGATGAGGACGCGAAGGAATATACTGAGCAGAATCATGGCCGCATAGGTCTGGGGCACAAGCCGCGAAGTGTACGAATCGCCAACTTTTCCCATTTGTGATTTGTAAAATGGACCTGCAACGTGTTGGGCATATGGTGTAGCTGGTTATCACATCCGCTTAGCATGACGCAAAATGCGGGGGGTCTCCGGTTCGAGTCCGGATTTGTCCACTTTTTTTATATACCACTTATCTGAAGCTTAGCGCCAATCCCCTGCTTTCACACAGTACTAGTCCTGCCAATATTGATCGTTGTGTGCACAGGAGATTCAGTTACTTAAGATGGTTATTATATATACTTGTCTTGCCAACAAATTCTGCTAGTCTGCATGAAAAAACCACGGGGGGTACAAGACGGCAGCGAGCCCGGAAGAGATCAAAACCCTATCCAGGTATAACGTTCGACACAGTCGGACAACAATCCAAGACAGCAAAGATAACGGATGCATTGATCGACGAGGGTGGTTGGAAAAGGTCTATATTCACGTTTAAAGATGTTGGACGTACATCGCTATCGCCTCTCTGCCATAAACCTCGACACATATTGTTTTGAAGTTGCTTGTGCAGATGCCTCATTACTCTGACACTGTCTTGACGACTCCTTCACCGTAGACGACATGACCACCGGTGGACGCTGAGGACGACTCGAGGCACGTACGCCCTCTTTTGGAGTTGTGGGCTGTACTCGAGGGAACGATGGGGAGTCAATAATCATCGAGGGAGCAGGGAAAGACGATGGGGTGACTATGTCTGGAATACTAGACGTCATGGGGGCGTCAGAGGGTTTGATCTCGGTTGGAAATCGTCGAGCGGGCTTGTTCAGAGGAAAATGCGGGCTGGGTGATAGTCTTGGGTTTTTGCGCTCAACAACGCCAGATACGGCTGGGTTCGGTCGAGAAATGCCCGTGCTAGGAGCGTCCTGGGTGGGGCTTATCTCTACCGTCCTTCCTGCATGCGCCGACTTAAACCTTGATGGCTTTGTCGTGTGAGCAGGGGCGGGAAGAAGCAGTGACGTCTCTGTGGGAGGAAGTCCCTCTACAGTTGGAGTAGGGGACACAATGTTGCTGGTCAGTAAAGATGGATCGAAATCAGGGCCAGCATTCTGGATGCTACCGTTCTTCAGCATCCGAAGCACCTCCTTCACAGTCTCGTCCTCACTCCCGCTTTCTCCAGATCCCCCACCAATAAGTTGGTCATTTTCTAGCTTGCATACCCTTATAGAATTTCGAAGGGATTTTTGGCGTGAGGCCGGGATGACGGATGGTCCTATTGATGTAGAGACAGGAGCGCGTGATTTGTCATAAGTTCCCGCCATTCGATCAGCTTGGAAACACGATAGTGGTGATTTTCCGCTCAACTGACGACCCATGAGCTGCTGCCGAAAACTTCACTCAGATCGACGGCTGCGAAACAGGTCCCACAACTCACCGGTTCTTCATGCTCATCATCATGACTACGTGTAGCCATTGTTTTCGCAGTCTCAGCGCCAATGGCATGCCTTTTTTTGTAATATTCTAGAGCGATTTCTCGATGATGTTGCGCAGAATCCCAATTAAATTCCTCCTCCAAGGGCTCTTCATCTGAAGACTCCTCGTTGCTCGACGAAACTTGTTCGAACCTAGGGTCCTCTTCGTCTTCATCTGGGGTAGCATTTTCCATTCGTGGAGACGAGTGCTCGGATGGAACAGGGGACTCGTCATCCGAGTCAGCACTATTCTGAAAGATGGGCGGAGGAGTTGCCTTAGGAAGCCGCTCCACTACATGCATTTTCATGGGGTATGTCTCTATCTCAGCTGTACCCAATATGGGTATACGGCCTGAAGAACGTAGTCTGCCAGTGGCAACGTCACCCCAGTCAACTTGATGCTTTGAGGATTTCTTTTCCCTATCATCGTCGGGCGCGTCCGCGAAAGTGACACTCTTCTTGGGGGTCGAGGATGCGGGCTGAAGTTTGGAAATGGCTTCTTCCTTGATCACATTTTCTTCTTTCTCCCTCGCCTCTGTAATATTCCGTATAAGGGCCTTCCCCATCTTCTTCTGCAGCTCTTTGGCAGCTTTAAGTTGTTCAAGTTCGGCTTTCACCGACTCCTTGCGTTTCCGCATCGCCTCTTTCCTCTCTTGCTCTGCGTCTCGTTCGTCTTGTAGTTGTTGTAATCGTTCTTCTTCCTCGAGCAAACTAAGGACGCGGTCACGTTCACGGCGCCGTCGCTCCCTTTCGGTCAGGGGAAGAAGGGGTATGGGAATGAAGTCTGGCTCTGGAGCAGTAGTGGATGTGGCGCTTGTCTTGGGATCTTGGGATATTGGCTCTGAGATGTCGACAATGGGAAGGCCTTCCTCGTTCAGGAGCTACATTCGAGAGTCAGCTATGTAACAACGACATTCCCCAAGCTGTTATACCTGGCCCCGTTCAAATTGTTGCGTTTGGTTCTGATCCGCGCCATCTCCTAAAATCTGATCGATCTTGTTAGACAGATTCCGCAGTTGTTCAGGCGACAATTTCGCGCCAGATGATGGGTCACTAGTTGCATGTCCCAGGGAGCTGAGTAAACCCTGCAAAGCTGAAAAGAGATATCTGTCTGAGTGCGTTACTTAGATTGCGCTTTGATATAATTACCCAGTCCTCGGCTCGTGTTGAGGTCCTTGATGTTGCCCACGCCGTTGGACATAGCAAGATTTGGTGTAGAAACAGAGGATGCATTGAATAAGTCACTATTACTTTATCAGCTACACTGATCACGTGAGCTACATACTAAATCTCATCAACTGTGATCTAGAGAGGTAAGCCAATAAATCGACAGCAAAAGCCAGCTGCATCGCGTCCAGGTTGTACTCGCCTTCATGGTCGTCACTCACGTTGACGCCGCCACCGCCTCCCGCAAGAAAACACGTAGGAGTCATACAAAGAAGAAAGTAACCAATGACAACTCAGAGACAGCCCCCAAGAAACAAATCGACGTCGACGTCGACATGCGACTAGAGCCACTGGTCAGCGAACCCATCGAATCAAATCCTGACACAAAAAAAGACGATGAGCTTATGATTGATATCGACCCCGGCTCCGTTCCAAAACCCTCCTCCGCACCATCGTTCCCCGTTCTCCCCGCTTCTGCCCTACAATCGGCAACCCTTAAATCAGATACCAGACGGATTCCCATACCACCGCACCGTATGACGCCTATAAAAAAGGACTGGATAAACATCTTCTCTCCTCTTACTGAGATCCTCGGGCTGCAAGTTCGGATGAACGTACAGCGGAGATGTGTAGAGATCCGGGTATGCATTTGCCGCTCCTTCATGTAGCAGACCCTAAGACAATCTCCAGACATCAAAACATACCAAAGAAATCGGTGCTATACAAAAAGGAGCCGATTTTATCAAGGCCTATGCATTGGGGTTTGATGTGAACGTGAGTAGTGCAGATAGATGTAGATGTTCCATATCACCATCTAATGATCTCCCCTCAAGGATGCCATCGCGCTCCTCCGTTTGGATGACCTTTACCTTGACTCTTTTGAAATCAAAGATGTGAAAACACTTCACGGTGACCACTTGTCTCGTGCCATCGGTATGTACTCGACCACAGTCCTTCAACAAGTTATTCATCCCGCCTCCAGGTCGAATAGCGGGACAGGACGGAAAGACGAAGTTCACTATCGAAAATGCCAGTCGTACAAGAATTGTCCTTGCAGACACGTTCGTCTTTTTTTTTCAACGTACTTATCCTCTTTTGTTGATGTCTTTGATTAGCAAAATTCATATCATGGGTTCTTTCCAAAATATCAAAGTCGCGCGAGACGCCATCGTATCTCTTATCCTAGGTTCACCTCCGGGAAAGGTATACGCTGGACTAAGGACCGTGAGCAGTCGGATGAAACAGCGGGCTTTGTGACGTAGATATTGCACGCATCATACACCGATTTGTACCTCATCTCACGTTATCCTCACGACACGACAAAAAAAAAATGGATACAAATCTACAACGATGGCACAATGCAAAGTCCATAGCAAATGTATAACAGGCAAGGCTAGAAAGTAGGCTGTTCAGCAGCCCCAGCAACATGACGATTCACACTCTCGCCTCTCACTCGATCAGTCCATTTCGTTCCCTTTCTTCTTAGATGCCTCATACTGGTCGACGATAGTCTGCTTGAGCATACTGTGCAAGTTGTGAAGCCCGCAACGCAATCATGGCGGATAAACTTACTTTTCCCAGGCGACTTCGTCTACTGGAGGGCCTTGCCCATCACCAACCATGACCATTTTTCCAACACTCGGGATTCCCTCAACAACGAAGAAGATCCAACCTGGACCTGGCGGGTAGACGTTGCGGTTTGGTGGCCCGTCGACCACGAGTGTCTCCCCATCGTCGGAAAAAGTGGCCACCAGGTATACTAGCCTGGAGTTCGCGTGCACCGCGTGTGTGATGAAGCCAAGATCCATCAATGCGACTAAGCGGGACAAGTTAGTCGCTAGCAACTCCACTCAGAAGAAGACGCACCCCTGACTGTTTGATTCCCTCCATTGGCTCCTGAAGGCATCTTGACGTTCATCTTGAACTGTTGCGCATAGGGTATGTTCTTGGGGATATCACTGACGACTGGCCGTTCTGCACTCATATATGGTGGCCCAAATCGCTCCACTCTATACTCCGTCCCGTACTTGATCTCACTCCTATCCAGGTTTGGGTTGCTTCCCGCGACCAAGACATCCGCAGTAGGCGTCAACGTCGCGACTGAATGATACATACGCGGTATTGGGCTCGAGTTCATATGGGCTGACGAGAATCGTTGACCAGGCGGTGCATCTGGCGTATACAAGACAGGTGTAAGGGTTGGGTTATCCGCGTTTGATTCTCCTACTTGGCCCTTGACGTTTCCGTATCCTGAAATCCCAGTTTTCGCACCGTTGACGATGAAAACTTGACCGGTTGGGAGCAAAACGGCGTCAGGCATGTGCCTTGGTTCGGGGAGCTGCTCCACTTGCCAGCCTGCGGCAATTCCAGCTTTTGTCAGCACAATCCTCGAGCACTGGCTGGACGCGGGATCCTGTGACGAGATTTCGTAACCGGGCTTTGTGTCGTCGATGGCGGAGCCACCGCATATCAGGATTTCGGGGGTATAGCTATCGGGGGACAATGGAAGGAGAAGCCCAACCCCTGCCATAGGATATGTCACACGGATCCCATTAGGAATTTGCGGAAGCCTCTGCTCTGTGTTTGTCCTCCAATCATAGATCATGGCGTCTCGATTAGCGGCCATGAACACCTTGCCGTCGGGGAGAGAGAAAGCGATCGGAAATAGGTTGGCGTTCAGCGTATCGACCAAAAATGGCAAGTATATTGGCAATCCTTTCGACCCGTGGATGGACTTGGGTGGCCAGTACTCCACAGTAGGATTGTTCACTGTCGCATTGTTGATCCAGCCGCCTTTTTTGGACCCACCGATGATCATTGCGCTGCCGTCACATAGCCTGACGACAGTGTTGTACCACCTGGGACTTGCCATACGAATGCGACTGTGGTTCTCGTTGATGTAACAACCAGAGACATCTGAGGATATGCAAGGATGGAAGAGGCGAACGGCTTGCAATCCATCCAGGTCACCAAAGTCGGCAGCAGAGGTGAAGTCCTCGACGACGGGATTCCCTCCGACATTCACGAGGGTGCCGTTGCTCAAGAAGGCTCCACCGGCACAGAAAGAATTTGACTGCATCTTCAAAGGCATGACGGCTTGCGTGTGAAGGTTATACAGGGCAGCCCATGCAGGGTGACCATCGACAGTTATAGGATTGTGTTCCACCTTGTCGATTATGAGGGCGTGGCTAGGAGATATGACAGCCAGTTGCATAGCAGAAACGCCAGTGGATCCCTTCTGTACCAATGACCACTGGTTCCCCTGAAAATCTACGTTATTCTGAGCATAGTCCGCCTCTCCGGTTGGTGACGACTGTGGTAAACTTGAATGAGCGTAATCTTGACCTTTCGTTACGACCATAGCGTCGATATCTGTGACTGAACTGACTCCGCTTTCACCACCGTTCCCTGTGTTTTCGATAGCTAGGACATGTTTTCCGTATGGAAGGTCGTACTTCCAGAATAACCGTTGCTGATTGCGGGGAATGCTGCTCCATGCATTGATATCGTCCACCCTTTCACCATCGATGAAGACTGTGGCAATACCATGCTTGCTGTCTTGGGATCCGAACCACTCGATGCCAGTTCCGACGAAAGGAAAGGATGCCCGGGCGCCAGGTTCGTCAGTCCACCGAGACGTTCCTTCGATATACGAGCTAGAGTAAGAATGTCTCCACAAACCCCGATACTGTATCAGCGGAGAGGCTGAATCGTAACTTTTTGCGCCGGGCGGGACGTAAAATGGCCACCAAGCCTTGGGTTTATCTGATCCCGAAGGTGTCTTGCCGTTCCAAGCTGACTCGCGAGCTTGAACGTGTGGAGACAACAATGAGAAAAGGCAGAACGTGAGAGCTTTCATGATCCAGACAGGGTGATAGTCCAGTAGCCTCTTTGACAGTAGGGACGGTCGTGAAGGGTTGGGGTATTCATGACAATTAAGCCAACCGCGACGCGTCAAGATCACGTGACATTGATTTAGATTATCGGGCCCTACTCCTCGAATGTTTCTAGTTCACATCTACTGAGGTCCAACATAGAATACTAGTTGTCCCCGACTATCTAGCCCTGCATGGTTAATTGCGCCAGGCTAAGAGCATCTGGTGTCCAACTTCCACCCTGAGCGCTGAGCAACCCAACGTACGCTGCTATATATGTCCAGCACTCGGATGATCCGTCGTCACAGGGGCCGCACAAGTTGTTGTGATGCATCCATGTCTTCAGGTCTATGAGATTATCTGCAAAATATCTTCTTTTGTGGACAGTCGACATTCGCATTCGCTGTGTAATGTGCATGCTTGCTAGATCATGTCGCACATTCAACGAGCCAGCGAACTAATCCAGGACCTGCAACCACTATTCCAGTGTCTGCCAAGAAATAAAGTTAAATCTGTCGAAGAACGTCTGCTGAGTACGTCCTTCACATTGCATTGAACGTTGGTCTCTTTCGTCCATGAAAGTTACCTGACGTCGGCGCCTTTCTAGGTAATCAGTTGCCCACTCTCTCCAGAGGACTGGGAGATAATCCGGACATTGTCAACTTGTGTCCGCAAACTGGAAATCCTGAACCGCCACCCGAACGACAATATCGCCCCGCAGTGTTTTCTTCACCAAGCATCCACACCCCGGTTATTTGTTTCAAAGACGCTCCTTCAAGTTCACACTTCCTACGCATCTTGCTGCGACAACAACTGATCTGACTGCGGTTATTGACACGTGGTCATAGTACCCTCGAATTGGCTTCTCTCACAGCCTTCTGTCCCGCGATCTACGTCCTGACCAACCAGAAAAAACCTTCGAGTGATCATCGGATCGATCATGCCACGTTGACTCGGCCTCAGATGATCTTCGAATTACACTGATTGGAGGTCGTCAAGTGGGAGCACATTGGTGTGCAATTACTATCTTTCCTCGCCTGGTCCCAGACTCTACAGAGGCTTTCGATTGCTTCTTCCGCTGCCTTGAGGTATCTTTCAGTTGTCCAGCTAGACAATTCTTCTCCAACTCAGTGTTCGATATCTTCAGCGCCACACTCAATCAACTTTCGGCGTTCTTTCGCCTGACGAACTATGGGATCACTAAGCCAAGGGTCGGGTGTATCCATCTCACGAAACCACACGGGGTGTACACGAGCTCTTGACCCTCATACCCACGAAATGTCCACGCCTAAAGTTCCTACAGCTTTGCTGCTCGGGTAGTTTTCGTCGTTCTTCGCGACACGAAGGTATTCAAAATGGTTGCGTTATCGCACGTTTCCTGCATCACTTATGTTGAACTGGCGCAGATGATTTCAGCCTGGCCTCTCTTGGAGGGGTTGCACCTGGAGTTGTTGACCACGGACAATTCTGTTCTGATATTGCCTCACACCAGTGTTTCCGTCATCGAGCGCTGCTCGAACGTTTTCACTATCCATTGACGCAGATGAGCACTTGAGACCCTGCCCAAAGGCATTTCTACGTCGTGCTGATGGGAGCGCAATACAGAACACCAACATCACGTCCGTCCACTTCCAGGCTGCGCCTATGACATCCCCGCAACTTGTTGCTTTCATAACTAGCATTATGCTGAGCCTAGTCGCCAGCCGCAGACCATTTGCGGGTTCTACACCAGCAACGATGGGCGCGCGTAATCGACCAGGATTCCTATGGTAAACGCAAGTCCTATGACTCTGACAAGGACTTCAAATGGGACCAGTGGTGCTACAGCAGTGTCTGCAAATGACTGATCGCAGTTGAACGTTGAAACGTTGATCGACGACTTTACTGACAACTATGTTACGTTCCTGTTAGAAATGCTACTGTAACATTCTATACTATGCATGACATGTCGTGACTTTGTTGGCCGGTGAAAAGAAAAGAAGGTAAAAAGGCAAGGATCACGAATGCAACGTTCGATTACCAGAAATCAAACCAGAATGCGAAGTAAGATGAAGCTGAAGATTAGCCTATGCTGAATGTCCATGGAGGGTGGTCAGAACGCTCTGTGATACTCCACTGCTTGAACTACTCTATGATCGGACTTTACCCTTGCCCTTTCCATTCAAGCCGATGTCGCCCGCGGATGACGGGGCTCCACCAGTGTCATAAGGCAATGGCTCCCATATCCGTATCGTGAAGTCATCCGAGCAAGACGCAAACATCCGTTCGTTCCGCGGGTTCCACGCAACCGAGTTCACGCTGCCCATACCGTGACCTGGGAGGACTTCAAGAAGGACACCAGTATCTCGGTGCCAGACGTATACGTTGCGGTCTGATAGTGATATGAGTATACGGGTCCGAGAGGTGAGATGTGTTGTGATGAGTACTCACCTTCGCTGCCACTGAGCACAAAATTACCATCGATACCTCCAAAGCAACTCCGGATGACATGATGGCCCTGGCGTTGCCCAGTGAACTTGCGCGCAAGCCGACCCTCGGTTAAATCCCAGAGGTGTACCTCCTAAGATGTGCCCTTTCAGTACGTCAAGATGATCCAGTGTGACGGCTCTCACATCCGGTGCGTGATTGATCAGCGCAAACTGTGAGTCCTCGGAAATTTTCACACTTGTAAGTTCTCCGTCTGTGGGAAGCGACCTGTAGACACCCTCTGAGCGAGTTGAACAGTGAGACTACCAAGAACAAGACTCACAACTCAACAGTTTTGGTCTTCAGATCATAGACGATCATCCAGTGGTCCGACGGTCGTGCTCCGTTCGTCGCAGCACCGTTCCCGTTACTTGTCGGGGGCGGCGTCGGTTCCCTACTGACACCCCGGCTGCCAACCCCATCTCCTGTCGTCGGTGATGCTGCAATATATCCCATCCCAATTGTGACAAGCCGTTTCATGTCAGGAGCGATAGCCATATCCGTGACGCGAATGGGTACACCAGTCCAATCATCCCGAAGCTTCCCAGCCATGTCCTGGGGGACAGGTTAGATACACCCAGAATCGCTGCCCATGGATAAATCATACCCATGAAGAAATCTTGCGGTCCAGACTTGCCGACATGAATCCTGAACCGTCTGGTAGCCATACAAGTGCAGATACAGTCTCTGAATGGGAGTCGACGGTGTGTATACACTTTCCCGTCTACCGAAACTTGGTGAATGCACTATATGTCTAAAGGGAGGTGAGTCGCTGACCTTGGTATCCCACAATGATATCAAATTATCCGCAGAGGTTGCCAGGATTGAGTCATCAAGCGACCATGCCAACGCACCAACAGGGAACGGGTGCTCCCGAAGTGTGAACTCCACTACACATTCACGAGAGGAAGGTTCAGCATCAGACTATATAAATGGACAGAGCATTGATCAATATGTCAGTCCAGGCCATGAGTCGATGAACCACTTACCCCGATTCGCCAAATTATTGCCGTCTTGTCTTTGCTTGCACTGGCTAGGCGTAAGCCATCGTGACTCCAGGCCACGTTCCACACCTCGTCGGTGTGCACGTCAAGAATAGTTGTTGTTACACGAGGGAAACCCTCTCTGTCACAGTGATGGTCGGAAAATAGCGAAAAAGAAGCAGCGTTCATCGGCGTGTTGTGATATATGCAACGTTCCCTTTGATAATATCTCAATTGTGTAAGCAGGGCTGCGAATCGCCGTGGGGGGATCATGGTGGTGGGGGGTATGTAGTCTGTATCACAAGAATTGACGTCATCAATGCAACGAAGGCCTGCAATGAGTCCTGTGAGCGTACCTTGCAGTTCAGACAGTAGTGCTTGTCGAGACGTCCCCGATGCTCCATCCCAGGATGCACGTCGCCGCAAATCCTCAGGGTCCGAACACATGATCAGACTAACACACACATAGAGAAATGGTAAATATGCCTCAGCCCAACCCATATCAACTGGATACCAACCTTGATAACGCGTGCAGTTGTTCTGGATTTGCACTAAGAGGGGCCAACTCGTTTCGTAGAACCTGGAGAGCAACAGTGGTTTTCCGCGCCTCGAGGAGCTCAAGATATTTCTGCCTCCCAATGAGAAAGCGGGCCTCCTAAGAATAGACGTGTCGGACTCATCAAGCAAGTTCCGTGACAGAAACATGTGGATCTCACCCAGAGGGCCTCCTTGTCTACGACAGCAAGTTGCGAGAGCAACGATTCTGCATTTGCCCAATCTGCACTGAGTACATACCGACGAAACTCAGTGACCTCTGTTGCCTCCAAGGAATAACCCGACTCTGCTTCGAGAGTGGCAGCGGATTCACTGTAGTGATTTCATTGTTAGGTGTAGGACGGAGGAGATTCAAACAAGTAGTTGGTTTACTTACATATAGCCTACATCTCGTAGACTCTGTATGACCAATCTCACAAATTCTTCTCTGTCCACATAAGGGTCATCGTATAACGTCGTGCCTGGCAGGGACACGCGCGCTATTGAAGAGCCGTGCTTCGGTATACCATTTCCCATCGATGAAGACCCGTTGATGGAACCATTGGTCTTGGACACGGTGAATCCATTTCCATTGGTAAAGCCATTGGAGCCGGCTTTATCCAGGGTGAGCGATGACGGGCCTGCCTCTGAGACGAAATCGATGGACACTGATGAAGCTGAGGCCGGTTCTGGATGTTGGACATGCATTTTGTGTGCAGGAGATTCTGATGCGCAGAGACTGCGGTCGATGGTTGTACGAGAGGTGGAATTGGAGGTGTTAGTGCTTGCACTGTCTACCCTTTGTCTCTTGTGAGCTCTCAGTGACTCTGTTGAGGACCACGGCATAGAGCCAGCCAGTCAAAAGAGAGCAGCCTAAGTATGTAAAAGTAAGCAGCAAAACCGATTGAGAACGCACCTGATGAAGCAGCAGAGGATGCGTCACCCTCGGAGTCCTCTACGAAAGCGCGGGGACGTGTAGAAGGAACTAAAGAGCTATGTGATTGTACTTGCAGGATAAGAGGGCTTGACACGGGTGGGAACTGGCTGTGTTCGGTAGTGGATTCCAGTCTTGCAGACGGGTCTGGGCGTGTAGGACGAGTGTCCTGAGCGACGTTCAGGTGAGCAATTGGATCAATGGCGACTAGTTAATTGTGCTGTTCGTCGAATTTACATATAGCGCTTCAAGGGTCGCTACAGAAACTCTGTGATGCTTACTGTCAGATAATGATGGTTAGTGGTGGTAAAGGCTCTCGTCTGGCTGCTGCAGGAACTTGGGAGGTCTGTAGCCCAGCCCAGCCTATGTCTAAGAAAGGAGAGAAACCCCCCTTCGTTGGGGTTCAAACGTTCACACCTCACAGGTGCTCACCACCTTTGTTCACCCCGTTCATGGGCGAGTCTTCATGTACTCTTACGATTCCTTATCACAACTGTACGTCCCTCGTACATTACGAATGGCCCCAGTCCGTCAAGGGACAGTCTTTGGCTTATCTTTCGATGTTCTTGTTTCGACACGTTTCACCATCGGGTATCAGGACGTATGTATCAGATAACATTTGTACCATGTTGGACCGAGGACAGGAAATCGATGGGCCCCTACATACGCCGTCTATGTATGTATGTCTCATGTCTAATAGCAAAAATTTGTCACTTGCAGCTAGAATCTAGCTCTTTGTTCCCTTCCACACCTCATACTATTCCGTAGGCTGCTCTATTCGAGCACCATTTCCCCGATAATCGCTTGAATCAAGATCTACGGCCATTTTGGTCACAAGACGTACAAATATTCAATGTTCATCTTGTAGCTTCATTTATTTCACAAGCTAGCCTGCTCGTATAGTAACACATTGTAGTCGATATACTATTCCTGTGGGTGCGAAAATCGGAAGAAAGCTTCCCAAGTACAGTGAAACAAACTGTGCCGAGTATTGTCTCGAAGATGGTCAATGCTGAGGCTTTGTTTTTGTGTGCGATAGCGATAGATAACGAATGTACGGCGCCAAGTTGCAGTAATGATATGAATTCCGTGAATTTTCTTGTTCACTTGAAGGCTGTGTGTAGTTGATATATAGATGCAGGCATGGAATAGAAGACGAGTAGGGAGGTGATGCTGATATTTTGAATGTGATGCGAAGAGAAATAATGCAGAAGTGATGGAGTTGAGCCAATCATAGTCCTAGGGAGAGCCCGTGGTGCGTATCCTCAGACATGATAATTTTTTTGGCGTAGTCGCGGAGAAGTTATGCAACTACTGGTGGTTTTAGAAATGTGGTTGCGTAGGATGACGAAAAGAGAACTGTAATCAGCAGGCCCGATGCTACCAGTGGCCGCCTGTGGCTCCGACGCGTTTACGTTCCCTCAGTCCGCTGCGTCCGCTGCCGTAGCCAGGAGCATCTCGTGGCTCGCCACGACCCTGAAGCTCGTGCGTGCGGTAGCGCCCGCGCCTTTGATTGACGTGGCTAGCAAGCCCCGCAATCAAAGCAGGGTCTTCGAACTCCTCCGTGGAAACCATCATCTTTGGAAGAGGGGAACTGTTGCGGCGAACAGCTGGGCGACCCCTAGACATGGGTGCACGCGACCAATCAAACACCTGTTCGACACTGCTCCGACTATCTTGACGACCACAGGTCCCTGGTACGATCATATTCTGGCGCATTCGCGAGTGCGAACGAGAGTGGGAATGTCGTGGTGTTTCTGGTTCACGGCGTCGACCGCGGGGTGTTGCTTCTAGCGTAGAACGCAGACCAGACGTAGCTAGAAGGGATGCCAATTTTGGAGTTGGAGGGGACGACTGGGAATCAAGATTAACGGTGTTACCCGAAGAAGGGTGGGGCGGTGATCGCTGAGGGGAGCTGATCTGCAGTAGGGAAAAATACGCCGGCAGACTCGCACGGTTGCGGCTCCTTTTGGTTTTGGATGTGATGGTCGACCTGTCTTTGTCCCGCCCTCGCCCCGAGCAGGTCTTTTCATGACATGCCTGAGGTGGAGCTTCGTGGGCAAATTCGACATCGTCTTCGATGGAAGAAGGGACTTGTCCGGAGGATGAACTGGAAGAAGTGCGGCGATGCAAAAGAGGAATCAAAGAGCGGTGGTTGGTCGCAGACGGTCGACGAGTGTATATCAAACTTGATAATTTCGAAGAATGATGTGGGCCCAGAGAGCGAACCGAAGCATCAATACCGGTGTCCACGCTGTCTGCTTCATACCCGAAATCTTCGTCGATTCCGACAGCGGGTTCATCGTCCTCGGGGTCGGTAAAGACGGACCAGGAAACGGAGGACGTGGAAGAAGACGAAGTGGAGTATCTATCACGCTTCTGGAAACTACTCAACGCAGTGCCGAGGGCAGAAGGTACGAGGGCAGGTACTTCGCCACCCACAGTGTAGTCAAGGTAGGGAGAAGAAAGGGCACTGCTAGCGGAGGAGATGGAAGGGGAGTTGCAAGCATCCCGAGACTCGCACTCGTCACTGCAGTAGGCACGACTTTTTAAACGTGGGGAATGAGAAAAGATAGGGCTTTGGGAGAAATAAATACCAACCTGTCGTCGGAGAGGTGCTTTGAGCATGTGAGGCAGATCTCCTCAAACATGAGGATGAATGAGTAACAAAGTAAGCTTGGTAAGAGGGGTGGGTCAGACTGAGAATGCTGTCGAGGACGACGAGGACGGAAGCGATAATGGGACGTTGAAAGAAGGAACGTAGCACTGGCTCGGGACCTTAAATATTACGGACGGCACAGGAGGAATGGAAATGTCACGAATTGGTGTAAATTGGAAAAGGAAATGAGTCAAACCAAAAGTCAATGTCACATGTGACTCAACGCAAAGGAACCAAAATATGTGCAATATTGCGTCACACTTATCCAAGATTACAGTTGAATTAATTCATATCTAATCTAAGCGAACAATGAATATTTGCCATACATAATTTCTTTTTCTCAAGAAATATATATTTTTCGATGGTGTGTACTGGAGATCTATCTAATTAAAAAAGGAAATTTCGGGTCCTGTCACGTATTGTACACAAACGTGTCAAATGCCTTTGTACAGAATTCGCAAGTATATACATATATTGTGTGACGCTGGTCGCACGTTTGATTGCGTGACTATGTATACCTCCTTCATCGACATCGACCTACACTCACCGCATCGACCTACACTCACCGCATCGACCTACACTCACCGCATCGACCTACACTCACCGCATCGACCTACACTCACCGCATCAGTCGTGCGTAGGAATGTAAATTACCTAGTGACATTACGTGTTACTTGCAGGGTGCGGTCGATTTTCGGGGGTGCTGATTTGTAGCATGCCAGATCAGCGAGTCGAAGCCATGTCACAGAAACCGAGATGTGGTCGTTCACTAGCACTATCGGCAGAGTCCTCGAGTACCTTCCACGCTGTTCTATGGCACGCAAACGGACACGCACGTCTGGCATTCTCATCAAGCTCTCAACCTCGTTTCCAAAAACTTGGTGGGGTACTCACTTTGCACATATCCACGTTCATCGACTCATCATCCAAACCCATGTGCCATATCTAAGAATTTGTGGCATGTCCATGTCCTACCTACCATGACACACTCCACGTCATTGATTTCGAAGCTATCCTGTGTTTATGTGATATGTGGCTTCTGCCGCATCGTCCTGTAGCCAGCAACCACAGGTCACCGGATGCCCAACCCATAATAAAATATAACCACTAGCGCCGGCCGCACGGACAGACAAGTCAAACTGAGTTAAAGTTCCAAAGCGACAAGAAAAAAAATGAGTCCGATCTAACGTGTTTTTCTTTGAGGAAAACGAACACCTGAACTCCAGCGAACGCAAATCGACACGCGAATGTGCGATTAAAGACGACGAAACACTGGGAAATACAAAGGTCCAAGATCATGCGTAGGTGTCTCAGGCTGCACTCACATCAGCGATGCCAATTACTAGTACTCTATTGTACCAAGACAAAGTGCTACCCGTCGCTATGGCTCGACAATAGGGGAAGTTGGCCATCGCAACTGCCGTCAGTAGGAAAAGCACTCGGCAGCAACGGCGTCGATGAGATGGCTGTGGGATTCTCGGGTAGTTCTCCGTTTCCCTGGGTAGTGTCAGATCCGCTAACAGCAGTTGGTGCGGAGATGGCCACGCTGCCTTCCACTTGTGTGGACATTTCTGCTCTCACATGAACCTGAAGCCCACAAGTGCGGGAGCTATCACGAGGGGGTGGGATCACCTGATCAGAGTTTTCCCCAACAGCTTCCGTACTAGTCTGAGGCAATGGCGGAGTCGGGCTCGGGGATGAGGATGTTGCCTGCGCCGGAGACGGTAAAGGCTTGTCCAGCTTAATGCTATCTTTCCTGGACAATAGCACCTTGATGCGCTCGTTTGGACTAGTAGCTGCCCTAAGGTTGCTAAGCGCGGACTTACGAGGGACCGATTTCTCAGCCACAACAGTCTCGAGCATATTGGTCAGAGCGCCAACGTGCTTTAGCACTGAGAGTTTTTGGTGCAGGAATTGAGCATCCGTCATCATCCTTTTCCGAAAATGGAATGGTTAGATGTGGCACATTCATTGAAGCTTCGACCGATTTGACACACCTGTCCTTCGCTTCTTGACTTTGCACCTCGATTTTAGTGTACTCTTCGGAGAGACGGTGGTTGATCGCAGCGAAGACTTGGGACATCACATACTGTGAAGCATTATCCGCATTGGCAAAATGACACAAATTGGCTGTGCGATGGACGAACGAACCTCCACAATGGGTGCAGACAAGTATCGCGAAAGAACTTTATGCAGCGTAACAGTCTCCTTGACTAAAAGCTCCATGTAATCATTGACGCCATCTCCTTGCCTTGGAACTTCCCAATTCACAGTCTGCGGACGCAACTGAGGTTATCTCTGACCATTAGTCATCAACATAGCATAAGACTTGCCTGCAATGACTTGACATGTATGCTGATTCTGTCGCCCATAATAGCAATTAGCTTTGAGTGAATTTCATTCTGGTGCTCTTGAAAGTCCTTTTACCAGGAGTGGTCATGATTAGACTAATGTTCTCATCAGATCAACACGGACCGGGACGTACCCGCTTCATTTTATCAAATTCGATGAGCATCACTGCTTGGTTTGGACTCAGATGGCGCCGGAATGTTTCCCGTACGTACGGGATGAGGACCACCATGATGGAGAGAGACTGAGAGGCAAGGGCTAGATTGGTAGATAGGGGTCATGCGTAGGTTAACGTTAGGTGTCAACAGAATGAGACAAAAAAAGTCACTGACCAAGATGCCTTGCCGTGATGTTCCTCAGCCCAGCCGACCGCATGGCACCTGCCCCCAAAACCACTTGGCAGGTCCTAGAATTAAATGCTTTGAGGAATTCAATAACCCGACTCATCGTATCAGTGTTCAACATCGACAGATTCACGACAAGCTTGAGGTAATCTAGTAGGAGGCCTAGGACGGCGCCTGTGGCTGAAACGCAGAAGTAGGGTCGCGCTTCAATGCGGATGTACTTGGCTGACGAACCGGACGAGCCGTTCAGCTTGCCAGGAGTGGATGAAAACGGCAGAGTGGATCCGTTTGTCGAAGGGGAAGGTGAAGCTGGTGACGAGGGGATGCCTCCTATGGTCAGGGCAGGGGGATCACGAACTGCAGAATCAACCAACACGTCAGCCGTATGCTGGAGGGATGGAGGAACCTCCATCTGATTCCATTGTTCATCTTCAACAAGCTTTGCTGACTGATTGATCCGTGCTTGATGGAAAGCTTGCAGGAATAGTTTGGCCTGTAGGACAAAAGAAACCAATAAGAAACCATGCAATCATATCGGCGCAACAGGCAAGCGCACGGATCTCAAACAAGGTCCGAAACCTACCTGACCAAGTATTACCCCTCTCAGACCCATGATCATACGCCGACATATTACCTCACACTTGATCACGAAGCCCCAAGACTTGTTGAAGAACACGAGGAAGCTAGGCAAATCTAGCTGAGCATGCTGCTCTGATCGGTAGTTGATGACTTTAGCTACTAGCTTGTTGGAGAGATCGGCCGCTGACGATACAATGTCCGATAGTTCCTCTTGCAGAGATGGAAGGTCCATTGATGACGTTGGCGCCCTATCAGGGCGTAGAAGCCAATGGAAGCGAGATTAGAAATGCAAATGTAAGGCAAACAGAGCACCTCACTGTTGGCTCTCTAGTACGTTTATAAGAATGCTGTTCTGAACTTGAAGCCCTTCGATACCATTTAGAAGGCTCTTGTACACCTGCGAAATGATTGACAAGAATTCCGCATGTGTCTTCGCACGTAAGAAACTGGGAAGACCACTAGAACCATGTAAGATCCCAAAGGCAACGCCATCCAGACGTGCGCTACATGCCTCGTTACGCCCTTTGGGCTCGTATCCTCTTCGTCTGGGTCAAATGATGGCAGATGCTGGATTGAAGCCCTCAACTTGAAGAACCTTCCTGAAAAGAGAGACGTCACACTCACACGTTTAATAATCCCTCTAACCTCCTTTGTGACCACTTCCCGCCAAGATATGGCAGCTTCCCGAGTACCTTTTGTGCATAAAAGACCTTGAAGCAAAGGGCGCAATCGGTCTTGCAAGGTCAAATTCATGTTGTTGGTGGGTTCAGAGAACTCCGGGTCGGCACTCACGCGATCAAGCAAGTCAAGCTTGAGTACGTTCACAAGATCCGTGGTTAAAGAGGATGTTATCTCCATGGTCAGGGCTCGAAGATGTGAAGGGAGAGAAGCGAAGGCATTCAAGGAGGACAACGGAACTGAAGATACAGCAGACTTCTTCGTTCCACCCTCAGCTTCAAAAGGTGGGCTTTCAGGAGTTGGGGGGAGTGGAGACAGCGTTCCGTTGTTTTGACGAGTCGAACGTCGTCGTATGGGAGGCTTAGGAGGCGCAGGAACATCAATGGCAGATGGTTCCCAAAGTATTTCGATGCTGTTGATAACATCCAATGCTTCACCCCACTGTCCTGCAACCACCAACCCCCTGGCCACACCTGTCATTTCGACAACAGCTCCAAGCTCCCTGACTCCCTCATTGACAGCTACGAAATTCAGCAGTCTGCTTTCCTTCCTGACGATTTCCAGTGCACGCTTCGCGCCCTTCTCGTCGACATCCTTTAGGAGTCCGCGGAGTTTAGATATGCGATCTAAACATTCTTCCGACTCTATCTGTAGATCTTGTAGGTTCGTCAGGGCGGCAAAGAACGACGTCGACCGGAGGGATATTTCCCGGACAAGATGTTGTTCGATGGTATCTGCATGATGAGAGAGCTTCTCGAGTAAAGGCAGCGAGTGTGAGAGGGAAGATGGATCTGGGGCTTCCTCGTCACTTTCTCTCCGTTCCGTGACTGCGTCGAAAGTGCGGGAGTTACCCAAATCAAAGTCAGGATCGAAGAACACGCTAGGCACGGTGTTCAGCGGGGTCAACAACCTGTTAATTCGAGGGGTCCGAGGAGTGAATGGTATCTCTGAAGATGCACGAGGTGTAGAAGGCCCATCTAGATGGGCATGGCCATCACGAGTTAGTTGCGTGTTATGGACAAATTTATCCCATTCTGGGGTGATTGCACGCAAGTATGAGTCAAAGTCTTTGCGCTTGACTCGTGGCAGCTCTGCGGGAGGTACAGGAGGGAGTGACGAATGTGCCTTTGGAGGAGCCTGACGCTTGTATGGGTTGTTTAGGACGTTAGAAATAGCTGCAAGTTCCTCAGATGCGGAAGAAGAACACTGGAAAGCGTTATGTGACAACTCACCATTGAAGCCTTGGGTTGAGCTGCTCCACTCCAGGGGCAAAGCACCGAGGGGAAGGTTGATTGAGGAAGCATTCAAAATATCGAGGCGAGGAGCGGCGGCGAAATAGTCGCCTCCTCGACCTTCGGTCGTCTCGGAGATGCTACCAGGACCCTTCAGTCGCGAGGAAGCATCCCAATTGAACCTGAACGGACGAGCGGCTGACTGAGAAAGGTCCCGAAGAGGGCCTACGGGAGATCCTGGTCTGGAAGGACTTGAAGAATACTCAGACATACGTTTGTTCGTCAGGTTCGCGACAAGGTGCTCCTAGGTAAATCGGAACGCTGGCGACTGCGGCTGCACCACAAAGTAGAGCTTCGATTAGCCTGTCCAAGTGGGGAGCTGGTAGCAGAGACGTGAGCTCCCAGATGGTGCTGATGTGAATGACTACCTTGGCCAATTTGTTAGTGGTGCAGGTATCTGTTTCCGTCAAGACGTGTCTAGTCAGTTGATCATGAAGGAAATATCCTTTTACAGTAATTACGGACCACTGCTACTAGTAGTATTTGAGACATCACATTGAAAATTTGGATCTCATTCGGTCTCCAACACATTCACTCACTTCATAGTCAACTGCAGTGTGGACTAATGGATCTCAGGCTAATCTACAACAAATTTTGAGACTAGAACTGTTGTTGTTCATTCACACATCTCTTTTCCATTCTGTGAGACATTAATACCAAATAAGGCTAAGGATAAGGTAGATTTGTTATATTTATCAACAAAATAATCACGACAACATTTACCACATAAGGTCTCTTGATATGGTAAATTTCTGCCCTAATTTTCTCTTGATCATCATTGAGGAATTGTTGGATGCTTATGGCTTCCACTCTGACATTGCCCGCTCCGCTGCAAAGGTTCTTCGCCCTTTTCCCTTTGCATACTTACCCCCCACTCCCAGTTCCCGTCAGGTTTCCCCTTGTCAAACCGACTCTCTGGATATCTCCTCCAAGGGACACAGTCCATTTCCACCAAAGTGCATCTTCCGACCTCCTTAGCGCAGATGTCGAGTGTTTGAAATGGCAGGCTTATATCGCCCTCCGAGGGCTCTCGGATATCGCTGTACGGTGGGATATACTCCCAGAAGGCGGGCTTGACGGGCGGCTGCCAAACTTACACGTTCCTGCCTCTGGGGACAGCAAGACCCAGCTTCTACCACCATACAATATCCCTGCATGGGTGGACGGCCGCGTTGCAGGTCCAGTTGACGCACTAGAGGGGTATAAAGACGACCGTGCAAGAGATGAGAGCCATGCTTGGGTCTCCCTTCTTGAAGGCACCGTCCATGCTGCTCTGGTGTGTATAGCCCGTGTATGTGTTCAACCGCTGCTAACCACTTTCAAATCCAGTCGTTGTCGCAGCCTCCGCCATCGTTCTTGTCCACGCTATTTCAGTCAGATAGTAAGAAAGCTCGGTCGATAGAAGCTATTCTGAGTCCTCCACCCGCACCTCTTACAGGATTCAGCTCACTGTTTCCTTCCTTTGGAACGAGCATCACGTTATCTGCTTTCCAAACTCGATACGCTGAAGCCATCGCCTCCCTTTCGGAGCGCCTTGGTACTGACAGATGGTTCCTTGGTTCAGAGTAGGACGCGTTCACCCAGATGTTAGGTCTTCTTTGCTTATCTTCTATCTAGAAACGCGACCGCACTTGATGCACTCGTGTTCGCTTACCTCCATAGCATCCTACACAGTAGAGATATCACACGGATAGAAGTCACTCGTCGTGTCAACCTCATCGCCTGGGAGCGTAGAGTAAGGGCGCAAGTCCAAGCTGCCTTCTACGTCGCGTCGCAATCACCGTAGTGCAATGGTATGTTATTGGTATTCGAGGGTACCAGGGGTGATGTAAATCGTCTACAACTAGACAACCCTTCAGTGGATTCGTATTTGTGCGGTCGTTAATAACCTTCAGTCTAAATGACCGTCTAGCTTCCCATTTCCATTAAGAATGCCGTGTCCATTTGACTTGCTATTGACAGATTTCGTGGTGAACCGCTTGCGAAGTGCACCAATCATTTTCATGAACCTTGTTCGTGTTGGATCCGAAAATCAGTGTCACGGCACAAACGAAGCATTCAGAAAGTCCTCACCAAAACCAGTTGAGACCCTGAAGCATGATATTGCTTGCTCCATAGACCACGATGTAAACCAAAGGAAGGTGCTCATAAACACCATTTAAAGTAACGAAAAATTCATATGACTGTGGGTCCAGTGAGTAAGGTTCTCAACGAGTCCCACATGAAATCTTTTTTGAATATTTATGAAGCTCGAGTAAACTTACCATCTTACCACCCCAAATCAGGCGGACACAAAAGAAGACACTCAGTAAGGCGAAGCCATTGATTAGCTGGAGGGTAGATCCGGTCTTGCCCGTCTTGTCCAAGAACCTGTTCTGGATACATTAAGGTCCATGGATGTCGCTTCGGGTGGAACGTACCAGTGGATGTCGAGGAAGATAGTGCTCCTAGTGCGATGTCAATACGCTAGCATGAGATTTCAGGTAGGGCACCACGTACACTTCCCAAAGCAGAAAACGTATGCTATAGTACTGGACAAATGGCCGCTGTAGACATTCTTAGATAACAGTCGCGAGAACGCCAGGTGTCACTTACAGTCCCGAGTACGAAGATAGTAAGACATGCGACACCTGAAGATCATCTGAGTGGGATACAGAACAATTCACAATTCGCACAATGATTTACCATGAATCACAAATCCGATTTCAGTAAAATGGATGATGGACTCGAATGCATCCCAGACGAAATAACTTGAAGGTTCATGTATTGACGTTGGTTCAAAATTCGTTCGTAGATGTTACTCACCCGATGGCGATTGCAGACACGAAACCAGCATCTCTATGTGACCCAAACGCGCGGTCCTCGTCTAGGTTCTTCTCTTTCAAGCATCGCAACGCCAGTACGACGACAACGAGCGCGTGTAGCAGGGAAACCACATGCGCGTCCCTATAAATATTGTAAGAGTTAATTTAGAGCACAACGAGCGGTTCGAACACCGATATTACCAATTTTTCCGCGTCCTTTTATTGGCTTTTCCGTATGATACTGGGAAAAGGGCCTTGCTCACAGCAGGTGATAAGGTGACGTGTACGACTGTGAAGAATAGCCATGCAATGACAACGATATCGGCGAAGTCGGACAATGCTCTTAGGCCATATGTTGTCGCAAGTGGACGCGCCAGGTCGCGTATGATCTGTCGAATTTCCGGGATCATGGGAAGAGTCTAGTGACAAACGCGTCACGGTGAATCGAGCAAGGAGGCAGAGAAGTAGGGCAAAGCAAAACAAAACCGGTTTCAAATTGCTCATGCAAGACCTCAAAAACAAAGGGTGAAAACGGCGTCATGACAGGGTGTAATCGGGATTACCTCACCCATTAATGGGGAGGGAAATGGGCCGATAACGAGGATACGAGTCGACGACTGACAAATTGCTGTAGCCACGGCCCACATCCATTTCTAGTGGTTAACGGTCACCAGCACGAAACCAGATTTTCAGAGGAGAAGTAGATCCAGCTGGAGTAATGGACAACCAAGGAAAGGCAAAGTGATCACTGGCATAGGCAGTCACGGTGGTGGACTGCATCAATCACAGCGCCACTGCACTAGTCAAGACCGTTCTTCCCAAACATGTACATTGCATAAATGCACATCCTTCCCTGTCAAAGATAAAGACAAATAAACACTAAAGTATGCAGAAAGAGGACAGAGGTGAGATATGACTATACAAAAGATGATTGCTGTAACCAAAGACAAAGATACTAAGAGTTTGGACTTGAATGAATGAGAAAGACAGGGTTGACGCAAGAGAGCAGCAGCAAGAAAAAGAAAAAGAGAGTAACATGTGTGTCATGCGACTAGAGTGAATGAAATTGGGGTACGAATGGGTGCTCAGCAAGCCAAGAAACATCGTCCAATACTTGATAGTCACGGTAGACAAGGTGTACGATAAGAGTGATAACGAGCGTGAGTGTTAGGGGACAGTTTGCAGGACGTGGATGCGCTGTAAAAGTTGCCATGACAAAGCTGGGGAAGACTGTGACATCTCCGACTTCTTTTGAATGGGTAGGGTATGACATAGAGAGGAGGGTATAGCGAGGGTAGGCATCACATTACAACACAACTGCAGCCCGTTTGTGGTGGTGCGTATGGATCCTCGCCTTTGCCAACAGGTCCCCAAACTGATGGTACCTAAACATTGTGGGATGAGCATTTTGTTCGCCCACATGAGACGAGGGGAGGCAGGGTGTGAGCGCAGGGTGAAGATGGGGCACGTACCAAGTGGTCTTTTGTCGTCTTGCAGTAACGAATCAAACTAGTAGTGGGAGTGAGTGATTGAACTCTGTTCTGTTTGCTGTGAGAGAAAGAAGGATACCTTGCGCTTGCCTCGCTGACTCTCATGCGTGGGCGTGCCAGATCTTCACGCAATCGTTGATTGTGCTCCGTGAGCCGGCGAAGTTTGAGTTCAGACATTGACTGTTTATGTGGACGAGCGTTCATTGTGAAAGATTAAGTGGGAAAAGGAGGGCGCAAGTGGGTAGAGAGCCGAGTAGAAGAGAAGACAAGGTCCGGTGAATCTAGGTATTTGTTAGAAGAGAAGTTAGTTGTGCATGGAGAGGAAGTAAAACAGGAGATGAACTGACCTGCACACGGCCAAGATGTACGCTAGAGGGAAAGAGGAAGGACTTGCACAGTAATTGTACATGTCGGACTTTTAATTATCATACCTTGGCAGCTCAATACTGTACGATTATCAAGAACAAAGACCAAGGACAAGCTCAATCATCGCTATGGTACGCCAGCACATCCCTCAACCACGCAAGACTACCCAGAGAGCGCGTTCAAGCATCTCTCTCTCCCTCAGGTCACGTCAGCCGACTTTCTTTCCCGTCTCACTCCAAAGTCACCGTTGATCATCGTCACAGCTTTTCCAGCTCCTAACTTCCACACTGCGCCGAAACAGACTCGCAGGATTCAATCTCCCCGCAGCCAGCTTTACTCCTCGTGTACCTATCCTTATACTTTCCGTGCCTCCGACAAAACCCCCATCGTCGGATGCCCCACCCCGCATGATATGCTCCGTGCATCCCATAATCTGCACGATGACCAAGATGACGACGGCGACCCGGATGTACACGATCACTCCGACGACGATCCAAACTGGGACGAGGAAACTACTTTAATTGCACTTTTGGACGAGTAAACCTGACACAAGTCATCATTGCCGTCACCTCACCCCATCTCTCCACAGTCACGACCATCCTGGACATGACGACAAGACCGCCATTGTCGACCGTCTGGCCCCAGCGTTCGCTGCTTATCGTCAGGTCGGAAATGGATATATCAAACAAACTCTCATTCCGGTCATCCAACGCACCAAGCAAGTCCACGACGCTATCGACGCGGACATTTTTATCCGTCGTCTGCAAGGCTTAGCCCTATTCGACGAGAAATCCAGACAGTTTGAAGACGTCGCTCGACGAGAGTATGACGTAGTACACACTGCTTATACTGACACGAAGGCTTGTAGACCCTGTCCTGTTTCTCCCGAGTTTAACCTTGTTCTCACCGTCATAGAAATCGCTCGAGGCCCTTTTCGTCAACTTGGAGGACCTGACCAAAGAAAGCGACACCCTTTTCCAGGAATTCAAGGCAAGGATGGATAAAAACGGTAGCACCAACTTTTGGTCGTCTACTACCTCGCTTAACCCAACGACACCCTCAGTCCACCACCTACGACAATGTGCTGACCAACTGCCGGGTGATGTCGAACGTCTGATCTCCAAACTCGACAAGAAGGCAAAACATCTCGGAGCCGAGGATCATGCAAAGGCCAAGGAGAAACTCCTTCGAGGCATCCTGGAGAAATATTAACGATACGGAACTCTCGTTTCGCTGATCATGTTGCTAATGGTTCTGTCCCTCTATTTGTTCAAGGCTTCGTTGTAAAACCCCCGCGTTCTTTGTTTGCCTTCTGTTCGCCTCGCAGTTCTTCCCCGGACATGCACCTAATGTGATTCTGCATGTAACTTCACTTTTATTCATTGGCAACATGTTTTCACCAACAAGAACCACTTGGAGGCCATGTCAGAGGATACTGTTGCAGAGATGCGGCGCTAGTCGTATCCAGTAACTTGATCATATGCATGCATTCTGGCAATCTGGAACGCGTTCCACTGATGAGTCGTTGCTTCCAAGCAAGGGGCAGCCAAACAAATAGTTTTCAACACGAACCCGGAAAAGTTGAGGTGGTAGGACCATACCATATTATACAATACTTGACGCGTGAAGTTCAAGTCCATTGTCCGACTAGTACTACCATTTGGTAGGCACAGTTCAAGTTAATAGACCCTCGTGCTCAAGTTTGGTCAAAGCGCGGAGCGAAAACCAGCATATTAGCATTCAAACTGAGAGCAATCATACTTCATATTACAACTATCTGTATGTTACGAATTTGCGGGGGAACGCACCATAGGTATTAAAGTATAAATTAAACTAATCATGCTCGACCTTTGGTTTTGGAGCGCTTGGAGTTCTCGCCGCGCACTGTAGCTTCCCGCCTTCAGACGCTTGTGGGTTCGTGTCCGGCTCGTCATTGCCGACGTCGATGAACTCCTGAGGGATTGCGACCCGAGTGTACAGCGCTGATGTGATGAGCCATGTTATACTTCCAGACAACATCACGATCCCCGGACGATGGTGGACAAAGTGTACAATGGATTGTCGATGGCGAGGCTTTCATGTTGTTTGTAGCTGCACCAAAGCTGAAGGGTATAGTAAACAGACAGGTTGAAGAGGGTTGGAATGCCCGCTTCCATGCCTCTTTGACGAGTCGCACAGGGTGGCCTGATTGGCCACAAAACGCACATGGATCAACGTCGGAGACCTGCTAGGGTGATAGTAAGCTATCTGTAAGTTGGTGAGTTGGAAGCGGAATGATACGCACCGCGTGAACCAGAATATTACCCATTTGGACCCCGAAGTGTGTCTCCCTATGTGGCTGTGTAATGCTATCTTGTACACGGTTTTCTCGCAAACAACGCAACAAATATTCCCATCGCCATTGCTAAAGTTTTGCGTGAGTAGCTGTCAGATCGCTGTCTCTGCAACAAATACCAGAGATCCTGCATACATATTCAAACATCGTCAAGAGGAGCACTTCTACTAGCAGCTGGAGGGCGAAAGTCACAACATACCATCTCGCACCTTGTATGGAAAACCCTCACCACACTTTGGGATGTTGCTGTTCGCCTGATTTAGTTTTGTAAGTGCCCATTGTGAGTCCGTTACGGCAGCGAGTTTGGTGACTGAGACAGCCCGAGTGAATCAGACATTCATTCGGAGGCAAGTGGGAGATAGACTCGATGCGAACATTGAGGATGGCCTTGCGCGAAACGGGTTGAAGTGGTCGGAATGGCACGTTTTGTAGACAATCTTATCCCTAAGTGCAGCGTAGTTAACTCCAGGGCTGGAAGGCCACGACATGTACCAAAGTTCAAACAGATGCAGACGCGTTGCGAGAGAGAAACGTCTCCGTCGAGTCGCTGTCACGGCCCTGCAGGTTACAAATACCGTTACTGACCAGCACTTACCAAAAACAGTAACAAACTTGAGGGAATGTCTTGCACTTTTCACTGGAGCTGAGAATGTCAGAATTCTCTTGTGATAATAGTCTTCGGACCAAACAAAAGTTATACATCAATACATCAGGATAAAAACTGTTCTATGCTGCATGTACTGAATCACCGCCAACAAAAAGACAGCCAAAAGCATGAAATCAGGACCCGAAAGCATACAAACAAATACAACGCGGTGGGTTCGTGTTGAAAGCTCTTGTCCTCGGTGCCCCTTGCTTTCAAGTACTGTAATATCAATAAACACGTAGGGGTAACCTTACATAAATAGTCGAAATTAGATGTACATCGAGAGCTCGACATATGTGAGCAAGGTTGTTAAGCATGTCGAAGCTTTGAGTGATCATCATCCGACATGGAAAATTGGCGCAGAAGCCTTGTCTCGCAGCCACCACTATCACCGCTCACATACCTTTCCTTCATACATACCACATTGTTCATCCGAGACTCAAATCGGCATTTTTTTGCGTGTGTCGTAACGCCAGCGCTCAGCTAGTACATAAGTGACACTGTAAGTTGACCAATCTTTCGGCGAAAAAGCCCATCTTTGACGCGTATCTCACGGTCTCTCACCGTTTCTTTCTACTGTCAAAGCTACGGCTCCTGTCCTGTGCAGACGTTCCTTTCTTTCTTGTTGTCTCCATCTATCCACCTTCTTTCGTCATGAGCAGCCGAGGTGGTAGGCAGTCGACATCGGAATTGCGGTATCGTCGTCTGTTGGAGCATAATCAGCGTCTACGAGAAGATTTGGCGAGGCCGAGGGTTCGTGTTAGTGAAGCCAGTGCTAGGTCAGTGCCTACTCGCTGACTTGAGATACCAATGCTCACTTAAGCGTACACAGTTTGATCAGACATTGTAAAACGACCAAAGACCACCTCGTCCGTGACACTGGTATCTCCTTTGAAAGCTTACCAGAATGCTAATCCGAATCTCAGGTTCCATCTGTGTGGGGCCCGGTGCAGAAAGCTGAAGACCCTTACGCACCCCAAGGCTCTCGTGGGTCCTGCTGCAGCATACAATAATTGCATCCAGCGAGTGTTTCCGTGGCCGTTTATGTCTACACATCTCAAATTACTTTCCACTCCACTGCCCTTGTGGAAACGGCTCTTATACCATTGCACTGTAATGCACTGTAATACACTCACTGCTTTCGAATGGTCGTGATATTCTGGATGCCTTACATCGCTCTTCCCGTGTACTCGTGTTATATCTAATGTCTCTTGAAGCTAAGTAGTTGTGGCATTGCAACAACTTTGAGACAAGGCACATAACAAGTTGCCTATACCCAACATATGTGGGACAACGGTTCAAACTCGTTGTAGGAATTTGTTGACGCCTGCTTCGTTCAGCGCACCGACGAAGTGGTCGACCGGTTTGCCGTCTTTGAAGGCCATGACCGTTGGTAATGACCGTATCTGTGAAATGCGCTTATCGTGAGACATAGACAACAACAGACGAACACCGACTGACATGGTATTTATGTGCGAGCTCGAATTCTTTATCGGTATCGATGGTAATCAAGTCAAGAGAACGGCCGCTCCCGGTCTTGACTGTAGTGTCTCCAGAAAGCTTCTCTAAGATTGGCGAAATCATCTTGCAGGGATTGCACCAGCTGAATGCAAGACCGAGCAGAGGTGTGAACCTGTCATACGCGACAGGGATGCAAGGGAACGAACCTGGCATAAAAATCAACGAGGACGACTTTGTCTTCTGCATGCTCATTCAAAGCGACTTTGTGAAAAGTCTGGTTTGATAAATAAAGGTTTGTGATTATTTTTAATAAGTTGTGGAAGTGAGGGGAAAAACCTGGAAGGCCATGGCGTACCTGCTGATTGGCATTAAAGTATTGCTCACGACATAGTCGCGACGAATGCAGGTAACGCACGCCCCATGTTTTTGTCCTGCTTGTAGGGCTGGCACATCGTTGTGCGAAGCTAAGTGTCCGTTGAGTGCTGAAAGTCATAGCTGAGGTTACTCACGGACTCTTGGTGAGAAAGACCGGTGTGGGAATCTCATAAGATTATATCATACCTCCTGATATCTTACCATCCTCCCGCCGACCTTACATGCCTCTATCCAACGCGATACCAATGACTTTTGAGTACACCATGACCAGCGACAGTCAAGTTCATCTCACCACCTAATAGACGTTTGGCCTTACTGCACAGGCACTGTTCAAAGAGAATGGTAATATAAATCTACTCCTTGTTGACGCGCGGAATCATACCTCCCTTGTTCTTGCACATCCTGCAACAGGCTAGCAACTAGACAACAAACACATGAGACCCTCTCCAAATACCTCGCCGAAGGGCACATCATATGGTGCCATAGGACTGAACAGCATTGTCGGTCATGGTGTTATCGGGAGCGTTAGGTTGATGGCGTGGCGTTTGTAGGGGGAAAAGGAATGTAAACATACTTATTACGCTCCGTAGATGCCACTCACGAAGTGGTGATAATATCCTGCTGAGAGTGATCAAGTTTCAGTTTCCCCTGGTTTCCTATGCATTGCTACAACATACGATGGTCGATATGTTTGATCAAAGACTTTCCCTGGAAAGGGGTTTGCTTTTTATGGTAATCTCGACAGTAAGTTTTCTTCACCTTCTTCACCACTGTACACATCTCCCCGTACACATCTCCCCGTACACATCTCCCCGTACACATCTCCCCGTACACATCTCCCCGTACACATCGATCATGCATGCGAGCTCCCTGCCACCTCCAGCGAAAAGACGAAAAACAAAAGGGGATAAAGCTTGCCTCAAGAAGCTCGAACTTGAGGTCACAGCTGCCGCAGCCAGTAACACATCCTTGAACCCACTCTCGGATCTCGTGAATCTTGCTCTAGAAGCATCGGATGCCAAAGAAATGTCCAAGGCGATCTACAGTCTATATCGTGTGTTCGTGGTTATTATTTCTAACGATAAACTTGCACCTGGTGGAGGCGATCCTGCGAAAGTTGTACGGAAGTGGATATGGGAGCGGCTAGATTCATATGTCGAGCTCCTGGTTGGTTTGCTCCAGGACGAAGAGGCTGCATTACGGGTACGCTTATTCTGTTCGCACAGTGCTCATTCCAAGCTCATTCCTGCTCAGAAATCTGCACTAGATATCCTTTTCTCCCTGCTGAGGCATCTCTCAACGTCACTCACCAAGTCGAGTACCCCCAACCAACCTCAATTCCACTTCTCTCATTTCAAGCACATCGCACAAGGACTGCTTGTATGTCCCCCCTCTCCACGCCCTGGCTCAACTGCGGCTCTTGAAGGCAAAACAGCCCCAGACGTCCGAGAACATTTCGTGGACACCTGGTTCACGGTTCATGATGACATCCGGTGGGCTTTCCTCCGGGAGGCGATGTAAGCACTTATACATGTCATAGAAAAGGCCGTAGTGATCGTTAATGCTTTATTAGCTCTGTGTTGTCGAAACATTCGCCCGCCGAACATCCCAATGTGCTTGGAAACTTGTTGTCCATCATGGAGAGGCTTACCACCTTCCCAACCGAACCTTCGGAGTTGAATGCGTGGTGGGTAGAAGAGCTGGGGAAGAAACCGTCCAAATCCAGGACTAGTAAAACCGATGGGGATTATATACAAGACGAGGAGATGCCTGACCTTGACGATGAGGGCGAGGAAGATGATTGGAAGAAATTCTTCGACGAAGAGCCGAATGCCAAAGATATGAAAAAGGCTGCCGGTGTGAAAGGCAGGACTCATCAGTTGAACTTCCACCAGTCTCTCCACTCATTACAAGCGCATCGTGCTGTGTTCACGCGGGCATGGCTCAATTTTCTACCCCACCTGTCGTCAGTATCGACAAGCGCGAACCGTACCTTTACGACACGGGCTTTGAATATCATGCATAGGGGAGTGCTTCCCCACTTAACCAGACCAATGTTTGTGATGGACTGGATAAGTGCATGCGTTGATTTTGGTACGTGGTATAGTAGGCTGAGAGTTTACTGCACTAACGATTTAACTAGGAGGGACTGTTGGCCTTTTGGCACTCAATGCCTTGTTCATTCTGATCAAGGACTACAACTTGTAGGTGATCGCTCTCTGGGACCTGATAGCTATTGATATGACATTACCCAGAGATTACCCGTTATTTTATACTCGACTCTACGCATTCCTTGATAGAGACGTGCTCCATCTTAAACACCGTGCCAGGTTCTTCCGATTAACCGAAGTTTTCCTGAGCTCGACGTTCGTCTTGTCACTGTATACCTTCGACCGCCTGAAGCTAATTGGTGGTTTTTAAGTCATCTACCATCATCACTCCTTGCTTCATTTGTCAAAAGATTGTCCCGGCTCTCCCTCACTGCACCACCTGCAGCTATCGTCATGATTGTACCATTCACTTACAACCTCCTCAAGCGCCACCCGGCCCTTATGGTGATGATTCACAACGCGCAGGATCTCAATGACTCGTTTGTCGGTAAGTAGGTATGACTTCCTGGTGCGGTGTCTCTGCTAAAAGTTATATAGATCCTTTCCTCCCTGATGAGGTCAATCCCAATGTAACAAACGCGATTGATTCGTCATTATGGGAGCTTTACTCGCATAGACATCACTATGAATCTGCAGTGTCGACACTGGCGCGGATATTTGAAGAGGCATTCACGAAGCCAGGATACCCCATGGAAGATTTCCTAGATCACACGTATGGAACGGTGAGTAGCCGCAGATCCGTTGAGACGATAAAATTTGCTGACCACACTTTATCACACAGCTCATCGAGGCAGAGCTTGGGCGTAAAATCAAAAGAGAGCCTGCTCTAGCAATGGAGCTTGTCAAAAACCCGTTCCCGCCGGCCTCCAACGAGGTTGCTGAGGCACCCGGCTTGGATGCAGTGAGCACGCTCTGGGTCTTTGGGTGACATTGTAGATCTGCCCCTGTTTCCCCGTATTAGTATAACTCAGTAGCCGTATTTCTGCATTCTTCTGAATCAATTACACGCATGCTTGGCGCAGAAACCACTCTTTGCAAGTTGATCGTAGATGTCTACCTCTGCTTAGGCTGTTACTGCGACTGTGACACGTAAACACTGTCAAACATGTAAGCCCTTTGTACCGCAACGTCCCAACACCAGGGCACACTGCACTACTTGTTCTAGGTGATTCGTGAGCCTTTACTGTCAGTATCATGGACGCGATTCGAGTCTCCAAGGTATTTTACAACCATCAGAGTCATCAAAATGTTCCAATCCCTAAACCTGTGAATTTACAGGTGGAGAAAGTGCTCTGCGGCAGGTCAGGGAGCGCTCAGTACGGCTCTGTTCATCTGACAGCGCACCACTTGATATTTCGATATGAAGACACAGACAAAGAAGAGATGTGGGCAAGTTCCGTTGCTTCAGCTCGCTCATGCTCGTATTGACGTCAGAACTAGGTGCCATATCCCATGATCTCGCTCGTAATACAGCTTCCGCATACTTTACAAGGCCAGAGTCCGGTCACTTTTCACACACGAACGTTTGAGACGTTCTCTTTATCCTTTGGGAGTGATCGTGATGCTATTGACGTATTCGAGAGCGTCAAAGAGCTAACCGTGTGCAGTGAGTTAAATCGCCTGTCAGACCAGATACTGCCGCTTATGCACAAACAGTCTCTGTCAATCAATTATATGCATTTTTCTACTCCCCAAACCCACCCTTTGACTCTGATGGAGGATGGATAATATATTCTCCCAGGGAGGAATTCGGTCGGATGGGTGTTGGCACGCGAACGAAGGCATGGCGCTTTACTGACGTCAACAAGGATTATCAGGCGAGTCACACTGTGACATGTATTTTACGACAAGGTCGTCTTGACCGTGCATCCAGTTTAGCCCAACTTATCCATCGCGTTTGGTTGTCCCTACCCGCATAAGTGATTCCACCCTCCAATATGCGTCGAAATATCGGAGCAAATGTAGAATACCCGCCCTCACTTATCTGCATTGGGCCAACTATGTAACCACCTCTCGCGTTATTCATTATCTCAGATCCTCACACTATACACGCAGGCTAGCATCACACGTTCAAGTCAGCCTATGGTCGGTATCAAACAGAACCGCTCTGTTCAGGACGAGAAATTCATTGAAGCTATTTTCCAAACTCACCATTCTCCCGAATCACGATCGCCAAGCACCTCAGTCTATGGCGCTACTGCTACAAATCTGATTGTGGATGCTCGACCAACTGCTAACGCCGTTGCAAACACTGCCAGAGGTGCTGGTACGGAAAACATGGAGCATTACAAAGACGCGAGGAAAACTTACTCTGGCATCGACCACATCCACGCGATGCGCGAATCTCTGGGCAAGGTGGTGGATGCTCTGCGGGAAGCAGACACCGTGGCTGCCAGCGTCAGCGGGGACCTTCCAGGAGAGGCGCAGCAGCTTGCTATCCTTGACCGTCAAGCGCTGCGCCGGTCTGGTTGGCTCCGTCACATGTCGAATATACTCGAGGCCGTGGTTCTCATCGTCAGGAACATACATATCAATTCATCTCATGTTTTGATCCACTGTTCGGATGGGTGGGATCGGACTTCACAGCTATCTGCTCTTGCTCAGTTATGTCTGGACCCATACTATCGCACAATGCGCGGGTTCCAAATACTCATCGAGAAGGACTGGATATCGTTTGGACACCGATTCTTGGACCGATGCGGCCATCTATCGTCCGAGAAGTTCTTTATACCATCAGCTGATACGGCCAATGCAGGAGGTGGTAGCGAGGCCGCCCAGGCCTTCCTCGCCTCGGTTCAAAACCGTTTTGTGTCCCAACATCATATCAAGGAGACTAGTCCTGCTTTCCACCAACTCCTCGAGTGCGTTCGTCAGTTGCAGCGACAATATCCCGAACGTTTTGAATTCAATGAGCGCTTCTTGCGTACCCTCCATTATCATCTGTACTCGTGCCAATTTGGAACGTTCTTGTACAATTGCGAGCGGGAGCGCAGGGCTGGGGAAGATGGGATGATTGCGTCGGAGCGTACTGCGAGTCTCTGGGACTTCCTAAATTCGTCGCCGCAGATGGAGAAGCACAAGAATCCCCTGTATGACCCCTCATTGGATGATCCCACACGCAGAAATGCCAAAGCAGACATGGGAGTGCTCTTCCCGAATCCCAAGGACATCCGCTTTTGGCATGAGTTGTACGGCCGCACAGACGAGGAGATGAATGGGAAGATCGTTATCTCCCAGATGAAAGATGATCTGGGAGTCGTACCGTCCGTCGAGAGTCTTGACGACGATCTTGTTAATTCACGCACCGATACTCCACCATCAGCTCTGCCTCATTTGCCCTCAATCACGCCCCCGCCTACACTGCCATTCACTAGATCGACGGGCGCCTCTACTGCTGAGGGCTTATCTTCCGGTCTTCAGGGGCTATGGTCATCCTTACCTGACCTTCCCCAGAGAGTTGCTGGAGGGTTCTCAGGTACGGGTACCTCGACAACGTTAAAGCTTCCTGGACCGCCTCCGCGACCATCTTCACCAGGTCGCACGCGAACCTTGAATTCCACGGATTTCTTTTCTAGCAGTGGAGTCAAGTCCGTCTGGGGAAAGCTGTCGTCGAATGCTACCGCAGCATTTTCAGCTGTGCAAGAGGTATACGACGGTGCCACGAGGGATTCGAGGGATTCTTCGAGGGGACTGGGAGATAATGAGGAAATTTACAGAAAGATGTCGGAGCTCCAGGTTCGTGATCGGTCTGGCGATGGGGAATCTTCTGGTTCTCGTGGAATCAGCCAATCCATCACTATCGGGTCATCATATAATAACCCTTGGGATAGCGCGAAGCCCCCCAGGTCTATTCCCGTTCTCCCGACCGATAATCCATGGAGTACCGCGCGTTCACCCTCGCCAAGGCAGGTGGCCACTATTCGAGACGTGTTTGACTCTGGACCACTTCCTGTAGACCCGACGGTTTCTCGCCCTCCACGCCGGCTAGGTTCTGATACGACCACGATCTCTCGTGTGTCAAACCAGAACTACGGTGTGGGTATGGTTGCTCCCACCTCATCGAACGGTGAGAGGATATTGTCAGAGCAGGAGCAAAAAACTCCCTCGATCATCAATACAGATCCCCTCGGGGTTGGACTTTTGTAATGTAAAGCCTGTTGAATGGTTATCGCACTGTACTTCTAATCAATTACTTCTTAGATTTATCTAAACGATACCACGGTCTTGAGGACTCGTTACACGAAGACGAGATACAATTGTGTGAATTTGATAAGTTAAACGAAGGTACATGATGTACTATTATTTGAACAAGGACATCGCCAGATGGCGTGATGATGGATTAGGTAAGCGAGAGAGAGGTTTTAATTGCCAGCTTTTTCGTGAGCACTTGCTTCAGCTTGTTCCATCCTTCCATTTTTTTCCATTTGCATTTGCCCTCCTTTACACCGCCGTTTATCTCGTTCACAATGCCTGCCAATGGTAACGCTCGTGCTGCCCTCCCCCTAGGCCACTTCCTCTTCACCTCTGAGTCTGTTGGTGAAGGTCACCCAGGTTGGTTCTAGTCATGACATAACTTCAGTGCTCTGAACGTTGTACAGACAAGATCTGTGATCAGGTTTCCGATGCCATCGTGAGTGCTCTTCCGTGGAGGTTGAAACAATGTCTCATCACGATAACACAGCTTGATGCCTGCCTCGAACAAGACCCCTGGTCAAAGGTCGCCTGTGAGACTGCTTCAAAGACAGGCATGATTATGGTCTTTGGGGAAATCACCACCAAGGCCCAGATTGACTACCAGAAAGTCATCCGCAACACCATCAAACAGATTGGTTACGACGACTCCTCGAAAGGTTTTGACTACAAGACCTGTAACATTCTTGTTGCAATCGAGCAGCAGTCACCCGATATCGCTCAGGGTCTTGACCACGGCTCTCTGGAAGAGCATGGTGCTGGTGACCAAGGTATCATGTTTGGCTATGCCACCGATGAGACCGAGGAGTACATGCCCTTGACGATCATGCTTGCACACAAACTCAATGCCGCAATGGCTGTTGCCCGTCGCTCTGGACTTCTTCCCTGGTTGCGCCCTGATTCCAAGACTCAAGTTACTATCGAGTATAAGAACGATAGCGGTGCTATGATTCCTCTTCGTGTTGACACTGTCGTTATCTCGACACAACATGCTGAGGAGATCTCAACTGAGGAACTCCGGAAAGAAATCTTGGACAAGATTGTCAAGCAGGTTATCCCTGCTAATCTCCTGGACGACAAGATCATTTACCACGTATGTGTATTTCTCTCTTCAAGTCGCTGATAGTTTACCGGAGGTATTTAGATCCAACCTTCCGGCCGTTTCGTTATCGGTGGTCCCCAAGGTGATGCTGGTTTGACTGGCCGTAAAATCATTGTCGACACCTACGGCGGCTGGGGTGCTCATGGTGGAGGTGCCTTTTCTGGCAAAGACTTCTCCAAGGTGGACCGCTCTGCTGCCTATACGGCTCGCTGGATCGGTAAACAACCTTGCATATTCTCAAGGGTCGCAAGCTGATTTCCATCCAGCCAAGTCTCTCGTCGCTGCTGGCCTTGCTCGCCGTGCTCTTGTTCAGCTCTCATACGCTATTGGTGTTGCCGAACCATTGTCTATCTACGTCGATACATACGGCACCGGCAAGAAGTCAAATGAGGAGCTCGTCGAAATTATTCGCAAGAACTGGGATCTCCGACCCGGTGTCATGGGTGGGTGCAATGTCGTATCACCTTTCTACTGTTTTAATGTATCGCATCTAGTCCGTGAGCTCGACCTTCAGCAGCCCCGCTACCTTCGGACTGCGTCCTACGGTCACTTTGGTAACCCAGACTACACATGGGAGAAACCCAAGAAGCTCGTCTTCTGATCATGTCCACCATCCGCTCTTCCTGCGTCCTTGTAACTATTTCCCCTGGCATTGGAAGTTCATCCTTCCGCTCACTTATTGTGCAACATCACTCTCTGTAGAACACACGCCATCCACTCTCGTCAGTTTTATCTAGCGCGCGCCCAGAGTCGCCCGCACATGTCATGACATACTACCCGGGCAGTAGCCCAATACCTGCTACACGTTGATGACATACATTTAACCCATATATCCCTACGTAGTACCGAAGAATAGACCCGCGTTCAACCGCGTATTAAAATGAAACTACTGTGTATTGTGTGAATGAGGGCAGCGGCTCCAGTCGTTATCTATTATATATCTTGTATGCTTGAAGATAATTTTCACTGGTTCTCGGTGACAAACTAGTGAAATTTTTACTGTCAGGCACGTGTGATGATGAGATATGATACACACCAAAGTTTGTGGTTCAAGGACAGACCTGCACCGAAAAAAAAAGTTATGGATGGTCTCGGAGTTGATTCAGAGCACTAACACATCCTCATCCTCATCCAGACATCTATCCAAAAGATCATCAAAATTCCATCCTCCTGTTCCCCCTCTTCATTTTACCAGTGAGTTAACATCTCAGGAATTATTCCTTATACATTCATCGCCTTGACACATCACAGTGTGCGGCATATTAGGTCTGCTGTTGCACGACCCTGCGGTCGATGCGGCCGCTGAGATCTGTGAGGGTCTTTCCTTGTTGCAGCATCGCGGTCAGGATGCATGTGGTATCGTCACTTGTGGTCCGAAGGGCCGTTTCTACCAGTGCAAAGCCAATGGGATGGTCAGGGATGTCTTTGATGACAAGGCTATTGCGAGACTGATCGGCGGGATGGGCATCGGCCATGGTCAGTGACCTGATTCTCGGTGATCACTATCTAATCTTCGTGTCCACAAGTTCGATACCCAACAGCTGGCAGCTCCAATCACGCCGAAGCTCAGCCTTTCTATGTTAATTCACCCTATGGTATCGTACTCGCACATGTATGTCTTGTCTTGTTTCGCTAGCGAGAGACCCGTCCTTACAACATCGCCTCAAAGAATGGTAATCTTATCGACAGTGCATCTCTCCTGCAATTTATGGATGCCACAGCACATCGGCACATCAATACCTCGTCGGATTCTGAGCTCCTCCTGAACATCTTCGCCGACAATCTCCAACAGACGGGCAAGTTTCGTATCAATGAAGAAGACATATTCACCGCGATAGGAGGATTGATGAAGCAATGCAGGGGAGCGTACGCTTGTGTCGCGATGATCGCAGGGTTCGGGATCATTGCGTTCAGGGACCCGAATGGGATCCGCCCCGTTGGGATGGCATCTAGAAAAGCGAATGCAGGCAAGGATTGGCTATTTGCCAGCGAAAGTATAGTTGGCGATGCTGGTGGTTTTAGTGACTGGCAAGATGTCAAACCCGGTAAGTCCAGGGGGCTTTTCTCGCGCTGATGACCGAATGACTGATATTCGTCTTGTTGTAGGTGAAGCTGTCATTATTACCCGCTCAGGGGTTTCAAGACGTGTCGTTGCTGAACCAGCAACTTTTGCACCCGATATCTTTGAATATGTTTATTTCGCCCGCCCTGATTCTGTATTGGACGGCGTGAGCGTCTACCGGAGTCGGATGGCGATGGGCGATGCGCTTGCGGAAGAAGTCCGCAAAGTCTTGACGGAAGAGAACATTACTGTGGATGTTGTCATTCCGGTCAGCCTGTCGCTTTATACCTTCAAACTGACCCAGATCGACTGAATGATCGCTTATTAGGTGCCTGATACGTCGCGCGTCGCTGCCTTGAACCTGGCTCAGAAGCTCCAGCTTCCTTACAGGGAGGGCTTCATCAAAAATCGTTACGTTGGAAGAACATTCATCATGCCCGGACAGCAAACGAGGTACATATTTGATCCTTCGAGACGAAGTGGTAGGAATTGATGTTCCGGCGATATCCAGGAGGAAGAATGTAAGAAAAAAGCTCAATGCCATGGCTCTGGAATTCGCTGACAAGAATGTGCTACTGGTCGACGGTACGTCTAATAATTTAATTTCAGAAGTTGTCTTGTGCGATAATAATTGAACACTTTTCGCAGACTCGATTGTACGAGGTACCACATCCAAGGAGATTATCCAAATGGCAAAAGACGTCGGCGCAAAGAAAGTCATTGTCGCGAGCTGCGCTCCTCCCATACGGTGACCCCTCACCATTCCTGCTCTTCTCCCCCTGACCCTTTGCTCATCCCTATCCAGGCATTCAAACGTGTATGGCATCGACATGCCTTCTCGATCCGAGCTCGTCGCACACGGCCGGACGACCGAGGAAATCGCAGAAGCCATCGGCGCTGACCTCGTTATCTTCCAGAAGCTCCCTGACCTCATCGCCTCAGTCCGCCAATTTAAGCCATCTATTGAGGCCTTTGACTGTTCTGTCTTTACAGGCGAATATGTCACAGGGGGTATCGACGAGGCATATTTGGCCTACATTGAGTCACTGAGGGCTGATCATGTGAACAATGATGTGCTTACAAGTGATCCTAGGGGGTCGGAGGGTAAGGGTACTAATGGTATCAATGGTATCAATGGGTATCACAGAAGGGACCCTGTGGCGACTGTCAATGGGGCGGACGATACTGTTGGCCTACACAATACTTGGAACATCAACTGACCCATGCACGCTGGAGAACGTCGTATGAAAATATACAATATTTACACTCTGTGTGCATTAACTTGGAGATTTGCTTGAAATGTACGCCAGAGAATATTTAGGTCATACGAACACTCGAACAGAAATGAAAGGTGAGAGATAAGATCGCTACCGATGCGTGAATCCATGAAGCTACAATAGTACAACAGAGACCATGTGCTGTTTCTCAAATAATAGATACCTATTATAACAATGCTGTAGCACAGTAGTTGTGTTAGATATGGCCGACAACTATAGTAGTGTGAGAGCATCATCGGGCGGGCACACCACGATTGCTCCCAGTCTGACAGGGGAGCTGTGAGAAAGCACGGTGCTTCGGCATAAACAACGAAGCCATGGGATCCTTCTTTTGTATCGGTGGTTTGAAAGGAGGAGGATCGGCGAATTGAGGTGGGGACGAGTTCAGTGGCAGTTTGAATACTGAAGACATGGGCATGGCTTTCTTGGGTGTTACCGTTGGAGCAAAAGGGGCCGAGTTCGTGGATTCAACAGAAAGGGTTGTCGGTTGTGGTACAGTTGTCGAAGTGGATGGCCGGGGTGTGGTTACAGTCTTGACAGTAATCTGATTGAGAGGCTTCGTCGATGGAGCTGCAGGTGGTTTCGCACTAGCGGAACTAGGAAGCACGCGGTGTACCTTGCCCTGGGGCATCGGGGGTATCATCCGGGAGGTGTAAAGGGATCTGCGAAGTTTAGTCGCGTCGTTCTTTGTCTTCTGAAACAGTGTCTTCGGTTGGCTGGGTGTTGCCCCTGAATAATAAACGAAATCAGTCATCGCCCAGGCTGTTCTGCGGAGTAGATAACGCACACCCACCACGCGCACGCTTAGTGGGTGGTAACCTGTCGGTCAATTTGACTTCTCGCTCTTTCTTGCGTTCGGCGGCCACGATGCGCTGGTTACGGAGTCTTGAAGCCACCTCCTCGAGCCGGTGGGCCTCGGCCTTCCGGAGAAGCTGTGCCCACCCGTTATAAGTTGGCGCTCTAACCCCGGAACCGAAAAGACTCACAAAATATTGTTCACGCCACGATCCGGATTGGACGTCACGATCTTGTGTGAGCTGTTCCGCTAGCAAAGGATAAGACTTGAAGCACAAACGCTCCCAAAGATCTGATAAGTTGAGTCAAACGACGTAGTAACAGGTCGGTGTTTATTATTAGCCTACCAGACGTGTCTTGTTCCAAACACTACATCGAGCATGAGATATAAGGATGTAATGATGGGAGGTTGTACTGACTGGGGAAGATTGTTCCAAGCGGAGTAGGGTATCTGCAGAGCAGCATTCGAGTACGGGTTTAATCACATCATACCGTATGTCATCGCCAAGACAACTTAAGGCTGGTGAGGCTATGATGAGGTCTACAATAACAAGAAAGAGACGTACGTACCATCTGCATGGGCTGAGAGAACTGAGGGTACGGAAGTACATGTCAGAATAGAAGCGAAGCTGTGTGTGATTGAATACTTGCCACGCTGACAGTAGGAGACTAGTGTTGGTACTCGACGCAGACTGGGGTCAGTTTCCGAGGCCATAAGATAGCTCACAGAGGTAATGCCTGATGAATCGAGATGGTAGTAGAGAAGGAGGAGGTGCTAATGAAGGTGAAGTATTATCTGGAGGCCCTGGTATGGACAATTTCAGACCCGCTTTAATACGGCCCAACCACGTGGCGAGCACTTGAATCAGACATGCCAAATCCGGTCACGCTGCCTCATCCTCCTCATCAACAGTATACATTGTGTTTTGTCGAGTCGTAAAGGTGAACAAGTATCCAAGCAAATAATATGACTAGTCGTATGGCTTCAAACCCGCGGAACAGGGAATCCATCAGCCCTCATATTGCATTTAAAAGAACCTTTATCCTCGCATTCCGGAAAACGTGCAGCTTTACTATCAGTATAAAAGTGTCTTTCTAAAAGATACAAGGATGTTAAGCGGACGATCGTATTGTTCTGCATGCCAACCAAGAATATTAATATTGGGGCTGCCGCTCTCTCAGTCTTCTTCGTCGGATTGTCTATCTTCCTCTTCACGCGCCCTCTCTTGTGCGTTCATCGCGCCCAAGAGGTCATCTGATTGCCCCTTTTGTGCAGCCAGTCTTTGTCCTATTAAATGCGGACATTGAGCAAGACATGAATTCCCTGTTCACAGTCACTCACGTATGAGCGTATGAATGGCCTCCTGTGTCTTTCTCTCAAGCTTGCCAAGCTTTTTTTCCATTTCCCTCTTGAGATCCCAGTTTGGCCTTTTCGGGGCAATATTGAACACGTCCTGGGCAGGTGGTCAGTCATGCATCACTGTATTTGAGCTGGACTTGCAAGTTCCTGAGCTCTCTGTTGTTCATCTTCAACAATGATATTCTCAGCCATGCCCTCCACGACCTTTTCAACAGTGTCCTCTGTCAATGCACCATTTTGTGTGTGCTTCCGCAATGTCCGTGTTTCAGGATCAAAGTTGCGGTTCAGCAATACGGAACCACTGTGATAGGGATAGGCTTTGATAAACTGGGAGTTCAGAGTTCAATGGTTGCTTACCCATTTTCACCGGTCGCGTCTCCTTCCTTTCTTTTTCTGAGAGCAATGAGGCGCTCCTTTCGGGCCTCTAATGTCTCTTGGAGAGACATGGTCATTGGTGGAGGTGCACGACGACTAGCGTTCACAATACCCGGCTGACTAAGTAATCCCATATATGATTATTTTCGATCGACTTAAATGCTTTGAGCATTGAAGCAACCAGTGGTTGGCGACATTGCAGGTCTCGAGGAGATTATCAAAACACGCCCTCAGCAGCTTGTTATGCTTCCAGCATGGCGCTTGGCGTGCTTAAAACTATTCCTGCGATATAAACCTCCCCATCTTTCTTCCTCGCGCTGCTTCAGCGCTTCGCCAGCCCCCTTTGCGAACCTTCCAAAGGTCGTTAACATGGAGGACTTTCCATGTCAGGTCATTCGGTATGTCCATTGGTTTCAGTAGAGTAAGGAAACATGAAATTGGGGATGTCCACAGGAACTTCTCTATCATTGCACACATCGGTACTTACGTCCTGTTCTGGAGGAAGTCATTCACTCACCTTCAGTTCAGACCATGGTAAATCGACGCTGGCCGATCGGTTAGTCAGACAATCGCTAGTGGTGATAGTTATGCTGATGTTACCTCATGGACAGACTATTAGAAGTATGATTGCATTCAAATATTTGCGGTGTCTGTCTAACACATACACAGCTCACAGGGACAATTTCAAAGAAAGCCTCGGGCTCCAACCAGCAAGTACTAGACAAACTTAAAGTCGAGCGAGAGCGCGGGATTACTGGTGCGTAACACTAGACATATTGCACGACATCAACATTTACTTGCGTAACGTGAAGTCAAAGCTCAGACAGCAAGGTGGGTCTCGCATCGGGTTCCGGAGCGTTGTCTCACCATTCTGCCATAGTATGATGCACACCGTTAGTGGAAGGAAATTCCTTCTCAATCTCATCGACACCCCTGTGAGGCTAAGTTTAGTACACGCGTAGATGTGCTCTCAACGGCTCTCTAGGGTCATGTTGACTTTTCATGGGAAGTCTCCCGTTCTCTGGCGGCTTGTCAAGGTGCACTTCTGCTTGTCGACGCAACACAAGGTGTTCAAGCACAATCTATCTCCGTTTTTCACATCGCGAAGGAAAGAGGACTCAAGATCATTCCTGTTCTTAACAAGGTCGGCAGTGTCGAGGTTTCCTGATCACTGAAACTTCTGAAATGTGTAATGCAGATAGACATGCCCGCATCGCAACCCGAACGAATAATTGCGCAGTTGCAGTCCATATTTGGTATAGATCCCGTTGAGGTGTTGCATATCTCAGCCAAAACAGGGCAGGGCGTAGAGACCGTGCTTCAGGCTATCATCGAACGAATACCCCCTCCTCCAGTATCTGTAGACAAGCCTCTCAAAGCTTTGCTGTTTGACTCGCAGTGAGTGTTTAACATGTGGCGATCCTGTCCCCGCCTGTTGAGGTAGTTCAGTTATGATCGGTACCGGGGTGTCATCTCCCTTGTTAGCCTCCACGATGGAGTGATTCGAAAAGGTACGTATATGGTAGATATGCCTTTGGTGTAACTTGGGTTGACCAACCATTCCTTGACGACGCCAGGGGATAAGATAGCGTCTTGCCATACTCGAAAGAGGTATGAGGTTCAGGAGGTAGGTATCATGCACCCGGAAGAACTCCCCACTACGAGTTTACAACCCGGTCAAGTTGGATATATCGCTTGTAATATGAAAGAGTCGTCGGAAGGTGCGTGGAAATTCAGTGGTAGTAACATCGACACTCAATCCATACTCTAGCTCACGTCGGAGACACACTTCACCGCGTTGGTATCCTAGTAGTCCCAATGCCGGGGTTCCAGCCTGCGAAGGCGATGGTGCGTATCCATCCTACACGTCTCGTGATTCAACTCTCAAAGTGTGTAGGTGTACGCTGGTATCTTTCCCGTCGACACTAACGACTTCATCAAGCTCGAGGAGTCTATTAGACGTGTGTGTATTCCGCCTTTCATGCGTCGTTTCTACGTCTCAAAGGAACGGCTGTTGTAGCTAACACTGACGGACCGAAGCGTTACCGTTCAACGTGAATCATCCTCTGCTCTGGGACAAGGCTGTCGGCTAGGCTTTCTTGGAACTTTGCACATGGACGTCTTCCGTCAGCGTCTGGAAGACGAGCACGACGCGAGCATCATTGTCACCGCTCCCACTGTTCCTTACAAAGGTACTTTGTTATGTTTTGCGACATCTGTACCAATGTTTCACCACTGGATTCGGCAGTCGTTTACAAGGACAGGACTGTCATCGTTAGTAATCCTACAGAGTTCCCAGATCTCTCGGATGCGTCGTCGGGAGTCAAAGAGGTCCAAGAGCCAGTGGTGAAAGCGTCAATCATTGTTCCCGAAGGTTCGCCGCGTCAACATCGACATGAGTGCGTTTCACTACCTGAGTTTTTACAGATTACCTTGGCGAAATGATGGAGCTATGTTTTTCACATCGTGCGGAAGACCTGGACCATCGTTATTTGGACTCCGGCATGACCACGACCACTCGTGTTATTTTGACATGTACGATTCCGTTGAGCGAAATAGTTACCGACTTCTTCGATAAACTCAAGAGCAAGAGCTCGGGATACGCAAGTTTTGAGTGTGTAGTCTTTCTTTGTCCACGTATAAGCGAGGTTAATGCACTCTTCTCCTACCTCCGCACAGTTACGAGGATGCTGGGTATAAAGCGAGCGATTTGTCCAAGGTAAGGACCTATGATTGAAATTCATGTATCTTCAGTTCGCCCATCCATGATTAGATGATCTTTCTCCTAAACGGAAAACCAGTGGACGCCCTTGCATTGATCGTGCACCGATCTGCACAGCAAGACATTGGGAGAATGTGGGTCAAGAAATTGCGTAAGTGGTCGAACATAATCCACTGTTGACCTCGGCGCCTGACAGTGCGCCTAGACAAGGTCATTCCTCGTCAACTCTTTGAGGTACCCATTCAGGCAGCCATTGGAAAGAAGATCGTAGCTCGTGAGACATTAAAAGCCATGCGTGCTGATGTGACAGCTGGACTATATGGAGGTGTGGGATAATACCAGCCACAACCTACAGTAATCCGAATGTCTCATTGTCTCACTGTGTTGCAGGACACTACGAACGCAAGATGAAACACCTCGAGAACCAGAAGGAAAGCAAGCGCCGCATGAAGCGAATCGGCAGTGTAGACCTGCCACAGGAAGCCTTCTTCGATATTTTAAGCACTAAGGCGAAGTAGTGGGTACAGGGTTGTAAGGATTCCAAGGGTAGACTACAGGGCTGGGATGGCAGTGGAAGACCCCTAACTCAACTAAAGCTCGTAATCCTCATCATCATAGGCCTCCTTGATGAGTCGGTAAACTGACGATGGTGGATGGTCACCACTACGAAAATGATTAGCGTGCGTTGGAATCCAGATGCAGGAGGGTGATGTTCTCACTCATTTGTAACGTATGCATCAATCATCTCCGGTCGCACGTAATCATAAAACGGGTTCACGACATCCACTTTATCCACTAGATCACCCTCCTCGAACCCCAGCACACTACTAGGATCCGCAAAATCAAGAGCACCATATTCATGGTATAAATTCCATTGAGGTGTAAGCTTAAATTGTCCTGCACAAACGACAACTGGTGTACTGTGCGCCCGAGCAGCGGTGGCGGCCAGAAGCGACCCTGTGATGGCGAACATTCCGCCATTGGCAAGGATAGCATGTGCGCCAAGGATGACTTTGTTAATTCGCGACATGAGGGCGTATATTGAAGAGTCGGGAACGAGGACTGTGGATATGCCTGCTGACGAAAGCGACTGGGCCATCTCTTGGCCGCTATATCTATCAACAGGATGAAAGCGTAAGTAATCCTATACCGAGATGGGATAGAGTACTGACGATGGAGCAGTGTCTGCGACAATGACCGTGTATTTCCGGTAGGGAGCTGCTGATTTCAAGAATGCCTCGACTGTACTCGACTTCCCTATCGTGAGGATTATCTCACTTGGGATTCGTCGTCAGCTATTTTTAAATCGATAGAAAGGTAGACATACTCGGAATGTATGTGATCTTTTGCATTCTTCGATATGTTATCGTATACTGTTTCAAGTTCGTCAAAGACATCTTGAATAGCTTCCATAAGCACAGGTTTCAATGTTCGTGCAAACGCATCCAGGTCGTCAGCATTATTTTCCTTCAGCGTGTCTCTCGCCTCTTGTGAAGCCTTCTGAGGGGTAGCCTGCTTACGAGGCTGTCCTTGAGAGACGAACTTTGCAATGGAGAAGGTAGGTTTGGAGGTCGATGGGGCAGTAGTTCCTTGTGACGCAGTGTGATACTCCTCTCGGATATGATGCAGGACTTTCCGGACAGTGTTTCCAACCGTGTATTCTGATAGGAAACCATGATTAATGAGAATTCGGGATCATAGGGTAACGGAGAGATCGATGTAAACCTTTTGGTTGTGCCTCCACTAATTTTCGGCCCACCGAACGAATGATTTCAACCAGCTGGTCGATATTCGAGAAACGTGCCTTTGAAACGACCTGACGGAGAACGAATACCGTCTCTAGTGCCGTTTCTCGAGATCCTACAACCTGCCTATTGAAACCGTGAAGTGCAAGGGGCTTCGAAAGACGTCAATTCTACTGACCGTCTCCGAAGTCTAGCTGCGAGATTTTCGACAACTCTCTGACCTACTGCACTTGAAGGCTCTGTCGCCATTTCAGCAAAGATTATGGTGAGTAGTGAATATGGTTCGGACGGGACAAGAAACACTTGTGGGCGATGACATTTACAGGCAATCGAGTCACATCCTGGCAATCCCCTGAATTTCCATAAATGGCAAGTTCAGCGATACAGGGCGGTGAGCCAGTGCCAAGTGGTCTCTGGTCATCCGGTCATGAATCGTTGGGAGCAGTGGAATCAGTGCACACGTCTTGCGGAGATGCAGAGGCTGGTTAATGGGCCTGTTGGGACAGAAGATATCCTCCACATCGTGCTCCCGTACAGCACGATGAGCATGAAGTACATTAGTTCTACACTCTGACTTCATGTCCTGAGCGTCGCCCCAAGTATTGTACATCTAGGGCGGAATAAGATTATCATCTGCAACATTGATATATCATACGGCGCGCTCTTCCAGCCACTACTAGGATTCCGTTGCCTATAAGTACACCCCATATACTTAGCTCTCAAATGTGCCAGTCTCCTCTCTGCTGGGGAGACACGGTCAACTCATCCGACAGCAACTAATACAGCACACGTACAAAACGAGATCCGTCTAGATCTCTTTCGGAGGCGTCTTTACTAGGCGTGCTCCCTCCCAAATGGCATGAGATGACTCCAGTGCTTCACCTTCCGTTAGTAGTGTATCACCGAAACATGTAGCCCAACTAACCGGGAATAATCATAATCCCCTCCGGTTGCTTGATCAGGAGGAACCTTCTTGATACATCTTCATCTGTGGCAACAACGTACTCAGCGCGACCCGAGTCTTTGAGCCATGCGTGCTCAGGTCCAACTCATGGGTAGTCCAGGCCCGCGCGACCCTGCGTGATTCCTGTAATTCGTGTTAGCAGGGGTAGGTACAATAGATCGTACTAGCAGTCGTGTAGATCCTCTCGTTTGAGCACCTCCGGCATGCTTCGTAAGAGACTCTGCATGATGCAAATTTGAAGGATGGTTCATGTAGCCACAATGGCTCACAAACTCTTGCAACAACCCGGGACCTTTGAGTGCCGAATTACGAGCATCCTCTAGCTCTAGAAGACAATCAAACAATGCTTCTGGAACATATTGCCCTTCGAATTGGCCAACCTCGCAGGTAAAAGAGTCATTCTAATCAGGGCAGCTACCTTCTCCAGAATGGACGGCGGGAATGCTTGTGACATTATTGGAACCGGACTCGAATGGGTGAGTCCTTGTGGCTGATCTCGCGGTAAGAATTCCACAGTTCCTGGAAGTACATCCAGAGGAGCTCCCTTGATGATAGCGGCTTCCAACGACGACGGGATTGGCACCAGCATCCTCCACATAATTAAAACGAGTTCTTGTGGCCACGCCAAAACCAACCTTGATAGGGACTGAGGTATGAGCAAAAAGGGACTCACGATCAGTGTCATTCTAAACCGCAATCTATTCAGGACATTATTGAGATAATTGAAGCAAGCAATGAAGGGGGTTCTACAACCTGTGATGGTCTCCTGGATAGCAGGTCCGTCAAAGCCCACCGAGTTCTATGATGACCGCTCCTCTTTTTTGGATCGCAAGACATAGCAGGATGGTATTACTTAATCTTGGACATCCAGTGGTGACAAGGCCACCAGAGCAGAATTTCCCTGCCGTGCTGACGAGCAGTGCTTCATGTTTTACTACAGCGAAAGTTCATTAATGTGACTTCAAGTTGGTCGCAGGGCATGGTTTCTATAGGTATTGGGTCGGATTGACTCGCGCGAGAACTAGTACTGGCATTTCATATTACGATCTTGTGATTGTCGTGGTGTGGTTGCTTTCTCTCGTGTGCGGGTGGCCTGTATTCGATACTATCATGGAGTCATTGAAACTCCCCGACGAGGCGAGGGTGCTCGTCATATACACTGGCGGAACAATTGGGATGCTTGTTAGCGCCCAAGGATATGTACCCGAACCCTTTTTCTTGACAGAAACACTTAGGAGGCAGAAGCGGTTCCATGACCCGCTGCAAGATTCCCTATTCTCGAATGCCGCTTCAGTCCAAGGCTATAGAGAGTGGTCTAATAGTGGCAGGTCTAGCCCGGCCACTGCTGAAACACCTGTATCCAACCCTGGTATCTTGCACCCAACGTTGTTGGTTAAATCTTCGCGTCCTATTGGCAAAGCACAGACACTGCCAGTGGCACCTCTTGCGGGTCGCGTGGCCGCAGAGACTCCGGAATGCGAGAAGATTGCTGAAGATATTTATCAAGCGCGTCTTCCGAGCTTGGTCACTCCCCCAAGTGTTACCCCGGGCCACGGTGGAGGAAAGCGTATCCGTTACGCTATTCTAGAGGTATGTGCTAAGGTCGACTGGACGATCCAGTGCTTAACATGCACGTCAGTGGGATCCGTTATTGGATAGCAGTAACATTGAGATAAATGGTGCATCACACCTTCATCACTGAAATGTGCAATTCTCACTGACAAACTCTCGCAGACTGGATCCGGATAGCTACAGAGATAGAGCTCAACTACACGGCTTTCGACGCCTTTGTCGTCCTTCATGGCACCGACACGATGTCTTATTCGTCCAGTGCGCTCAGCTTCTTGCTTGAAGACCTCGGAAAGACTGTGGTTAGTTGTCTATTGACTCTTGTCTGGCCCGCACACAAACCCGATGAGTCCACTCTTCTGTCATTGTAGATTCTGACTGGCGCTCAAATTCCCCTATCGCAACTCCGGAACGATGCCGTCGACAATCTTCTAGGGGCACTTTCTATCGCAGGCAACTACATTATACCAGGTACCCTCCGATCGAAGCTCAAATCGCAAGTCACGCGCCAACCGCTAACCACATGTAGAATGCAACTTGTACTTCAATCATACCCTGTATCGCGGCAACAGAGTCTCAAAAATATCGTCATACGACCTCAACGCTTTCCACAGTCCCAATTTTCCTCCGCTAGTCAATGGTCTGTAGGAGTCTATCTTCTCTTGCAATTGTTTCATGGTCGATATCGCAGTTGGAATCGACATTGTGGTGAACTGGAATGACGTATTGAGGCAGACAAACTTGCGTCGCTTCAAAGCCCATAAAGGTCATTCATGTATACTCTCTCAGGAATATGGCTGATCATCATCTTCGTCGTCAGAGATGAGCCCACATGTTGGTATGCAGTCCAACCAGTCTACCACTCGTTTTCTCACCGCTTTGCAGCAACCCTTCGTCTATTTCCCGGAATGACTGGTGTTACCGTTCGTGCTTTCCTGGGCCCTCCAATCCGTGGCGTTGTGCTGGAGACGTTCGGTGCGGGAAATGCACCGCAAAGGACCGATTTGATGGCGGCCCTCAAACAGGCATGCGATTCGGGAATAGTCATCGTCGCGATAACACAATGTGCCAAGGGCTCCGTTTCTGACGCATATGAGACAGGCAGAACTCTCCAACAGGTTGGCGTTGTTCCGGGTGGTGATATGACCCCTGAGGTAACATTAAATTCTGTGCCGGGAGTGACAAAAAGCTTATGTTCAGAGACACAGTGTGCCCTCACAAAACTTGCATACCTTCTATCCAAGCCCGAACTCAGCGTACACCAAGTCAGGGATCTTATCAGTATGCCCCTCCGCGGTGAACTCACGCGTCCCGCGCTGTTGGCACCAAGCCGACCGACAGCTGCCCCTGATCTGCCAAGTATTCAAGGGCTCTTGACGCAGTTTGTACGGCTCACAAGTTCAGCGCGCCAAATGCCACACATTACCCTCTCTCCATCTGTCGGGGACGATACACAGGATGCTGCCGCTCCGTGGTCAGGAACTGCGACAGAGACAGCCTCGACTGAGGCGGCTCTACTTCCCTTGCTCATGCACCTTGCTGCAGCCCGCAATGATGTGGGGGGGTTGAGCTTCTGCCTTGCTACTTCTGCGAGCTGGGAGGTGGAGGATATGGTTCTTGCTACTATTCCGGGAGGCATTGTGGATTGCCTCGACGTTGGTTCTGGTCGTTCTCCACTACACGTGGCAGCTCTCAATGGAAGCACTGCTAGCGTTAGCTATCTGTTAGAATGTGGTGCCCTCGTGCATCTGAGAGATACCCTGGGACATACTGCCTTGTATTATGTGAGCACTTTCTCCAGCTGGTTGTCCTGGTCATTGATCAGCTCTCGGTAGGCGGCTCGCCGAGGACATGAGGATATCGTGGACATCCTCATTAGTGCCGGAGCCAATCTTGGGGGTTTGGAGTACGAGGCTGGATATGCGGAACTTGCTATGAAAAACGCACTCAGTTCAGGGGACAAAAACGCATTGGGGGTTTGGGAGAAAACTGGGATGGACATGCCTGTTCGAGATCCAAACTAGCGGTAGAATTTAAAAGAATCTCTAATCAGTACATAAGTTGGGTATGGTTTAAAGGTGAGATGACACCGATGATACTGGAGGAAACATGGAACTACAACGAGGGGTCACGTTCTTCAACTTCAATTTCCTCAACTTCAATTTCGGATTCTGATGCGTCCTTTGCAATGTCTCTGATCTTTTCGCGGAGGGAATTAAGGAAAAGTCCTTGTTGCGAACATGGAAATGTGAACGACTCTCCCATGTATTCTAGTCCTGCGACAAAGGCTACCGATTCCTTGTCAAGATGCAGGGGTGTGTATTTGATTCGACGATGTACGAAGTCGTCTTCTGATGCGGGCTCGCCATTCGGACCTCCAAAGCCGTTGAATATACGCATTGTAAAGACTATGCCTATTGAAGAAAGACGGTCGGGTAAGCGCACGCCCGGTTACCTGTCAAGGGGAAGCTAACTTTTTTCACCTATGCGCTCTCCTTCGATGTCGTCTGCTCGACGCGTCATCTCGAAGTACGTGTAAATGCAATGAAATATGATTTCCGGCTCTTCAGAGCCCGGTACAGTTTCGAACTTGACATTCGTGACCAAGAGGTTAGACATGTCCTCGTAAAATTTGATGACCTCGATCATTTTCGGATCATCTGTTCCAAATGGTCGTCTGGCATGTGAGCGCAAGTTGGAAGGGGTGCCCTTGGGTGCTGCTCGGGCAAGAAGTTCTTTCGACCTCTCGATCTCAACGTCTCGTTCATGGTTAGCGTCTTGGACTACCGATCCACGTATCCACGGTAAGTGCCTCGTCGCCAGAGGAACGGCGCGGTGACTGACCTAATTGCCCCAGTTCTGCGATGCGCTTGGTTTTCTCGGCAATCGCATTATCCTTTTGCTTGATGAGCTCTTCAAGGCGTGATATGTCCTGCTCGGCCGCTCGTTTTTCCTGGTCGGCCGCTTCTCTCGTAAGAAAGTGAAGTGCGACTTGCTGTCCCGTCCGAGAAAGTGGTTCAATCCGTGCTAGTTGTGAGGTAAGTTCCTTGATGAGAGCGTCCTGTGCTACGAAAAGAAAGTCATTGGGTGGCAACAGAGTATTACATTCTGAACGTACTCTTGGCTCGTTCTTCGTACTGTATGTGCAGCTGTTCAAGTGCTTGTTCGGGTTCAGTTTTGCGTATCTGAAATAGTTCCTCCAGTTGCTTCGACAGAGCGTCTCGTTGGGTCTCGAGCTTCAATACGCGACATTCGAGTGTGCACGAAACTGATGAAAAGGAGGCTCCTACATCTTTGGCTTTCTGTTTCCACCATTCCAGCTCCTTTACACTTGTATTCTCTGAGAAAGCACGATTCTTGCTCGTTCCAGCTGTAGGAGCAGGACGCGCTCGTGGCGGCCCATTGTCTTCGCTTTCTTCCACACCCCGAGCTTCATCGACGTCCATTGGGACTTCAAGAGGTGCGACATTTTTACTAGTTTTCGAACTCGGCACCTTGTCTTTACCTTTCGGTTCCTTGTGCCCATTCACCGCAGGAGCTGCTGTGGCTTTCGAGCGAGGTTTGGACTTTGGAGCAGGCTTGGCGTTTGGAGGTGGATCAATTGCAATAATGTCATCGTTATCTTCCGAGACTTGTTGGGTGGCCGCTGAGCGTTTCAAGGAAGGTTTTTCAGCGGGTGGATTACTTGGTCCTGGCGAGCTTGTTTCGGTCTTCTTGCGAGAGTGAACGCGTGCTTTATGATTGGGTGGACGTGCATCTGAGAGCTGCTCCCAATTGTCTACGAGCGTTGACTGTTTCAGATGAACGTCTTGCACTGAAAGGTATTCATGGATAGACTTACTCATTTCGTCTTCTGAGGACATGTAAATGACTGCTGCTAGACTAGTGATAGTACCAAGATCTACTAGCAACAGTAAGGGCCGTTGTCTTCAACAAGTTGGACGATGTTGAGGGTGTAATGAATCACGTGCAGCTGGTGAGGCTCACTTGCTTCAGTCCATTGACGAAAAATAAACATTAATCATGACTTTACTCGCAGACTATCGGGCAGAGCGTGAGGTATTGGTTAGAGCTGATAGAGCACTCCGCGCAGATCACACTCGTTTGAATACCGAATTAGAGCGTCAAGCTGACCAGATCGTTCGCTGCATCCGCGCTGGCGAAGCTGAATCAGTGTGGGGTGTGGAACATGACGACGTCCCGCATCCGTTCCCCGGAATGGAGTTTCTGACTGGTCTGTTTAACATTGCTATTGGTTTCGTTGAATGACGCTATCACTTAGGCAAGAGTATCATACAGAAAACGAAGCTGTTCAAAATCATTAGCGAGGTTACCTCACTCGTTTCTATCGGCGAGCTGGGAATCTCTGAGCTTCCTATCCCCTGTAGATGCCGAAAGGAGCGCTACTTCACGTACATCTCGATTTGACAGTTGGTGCAAAGACCCTCCTGGAAATGGCACTGCAGCACCCGTCCATTCACATCTCTTCGTCGGAGGTCATCACATCGTCCAATATGTCATTCATCGAACCTAAATTGAAGCCGCTTGCTCCTAATTTCATCGCCAATGCTACCTCCCTTACGGATCCGTCTTATCATCCCAATACCTGGGTGCCTCTTTCTGTGGCTCGTGAAAAGTTCCACGCAACTTTAGGGGGGCCTGGCGGGTTCCACACGTGGCTCATCAGCAAGATGTCTATCAATCCGAGCGATGCGTATGTTACCCACAACAACAATATTAGGGTATGATACAGAGGCACTGTTCATTCGGCTGACATATTGCGTCAACTTCATCCACTTAGATCTGGGATAAGTTTCGCTCTGCAACAGAACTTACCAGGGTATTTACATAGTACTTGTCTCTCCCCGAGCACAGTCGCTAACGGCCAGTACCAACGCTAGAGTCTTGTTTATTATCACCCCATATGGGAACGGTATATCCGACAATTCCTGCAAGAAACCTTTGAGGACGGGGTGTCTTACGTGGAGGCACGGATCAATTTCGGTCCGAAGTAAGCACTGTCTTGTGTAGATTTCCTCGTTAGTAAGAGCCTTCTCCAGATTTATGACTGGTTCAGACGGGGAGGAGAATGTCCCACACGTTGAATGGCTCAAGACATTCAAACTAGTCGTCAGTCAGTTCAAGAAAGAGCATGCTGATTTCTTGGGTGCAAAGGTCGGATGCCTATGATCTATCTAACGCTACCAAATACCGAGCCCACCTCACTCAGATAATCTACACGGTCATTCGAGACTGCGATGGCGAAGTTTTAAAACATCACTTAGAAGATTGCATGCAAATGAAGCAAGCGTTCCCTGACTTGATTGTCGGTAAGGATTCCCACACGTGTACATGGCAGAGATGATTCATGTGGACCCCAGGTTTTGATCTCGTCGGAGACGAGAATATCCTGAAGCCTTTGCACCATTATTTGGAACAACTTCTAGCCTTCAAACAGCGTCAGGAGGAACAAGGCATCGATATTCCCTTCCTCTTCCATGCAGGAGAAACTTGCGGTGATGGAACACAGGCTGATGAAAATCTCTACGACGCTATCATGCTTGGAACGAAACGCATAGGACATGGGTAAATCTAGTGTATATATGGCCATGTTATCGCTGGCTTGCTCACAGGTGTTTCAGGTTTTCGTTAGTGAGACATCCCAAACTCATGCAAATATGCAGAGAGAACGGCATAGCATTGGAGGTCTGCCCCATATCGTAAGCTTTGCTTCCATGCTGAAAATCTGTGGCTCTGACTATTACCACTCAGGAATGAGATTCTTGTAACTATCAGCTCCCTTTCCACCATTCATTGCCCATATAACTTCCGATGCAGCGTCTTACGGCTTCGATGCCTATGCACCCGTTACCTATACTTCTCAACCACGGTGTGCCAGTGGCTCTCAGTTCCGACGATCCTGCAATGTTTCAGAACATGGGCCTCTCCTTCGACTTTTACCAGGTAGGCCTGAAGGCTTCCCTTATACGCAGATGACGTTGGAAACATATCAGGTTCTTGTTGCCAGTGAAGTGACTGGTCTTCTGACACTTGGCCATCTGGCTCGTGACAGTATCACGGTACGTCTCACTCTCAATCTTCCTTAGCCACTACCTAAGTATCTTGTCATAGCACTCCATGCTGAACGAATCCGAAAAGAGCGAACTCATGAAAACATGGGAAGCCCACTGGCTGCGCTTCCTTCAGGAGCTAGTGGCTTTCAACCACAATTAATCGAAGATTGCTGCATAGTCGAAATAGCCTCAGCGACTTCATAGCGTTATTGAGCTTTGGATATCATCACACCCGTGTATGGATACCCTCCTTCAATGGAGTTCCATTGGGACCTTTCTATTCTCGTATCCTTCAACGGGATGGTTAGTTTTTTGTTCATCATTCTATGTGTAAAGTTGAAACTCCTGTGAAATGCTGACACCAAGATCCGCAACTTTTCCGCGGTCACACATGATTGGCCGAATTAGTCAGTGCCTTGGGTTGGTATGGCATTTGGGAACCCAGCTAACGTGATAGTAACATCTAATACTGCCCACGATGTCGTCGCAGCACTCTGAAGTTCTAACTGGCTATCTGCAGAAACGCACCCAGCTCATCACCGAGGATCGTGCGCTTAGGCTCGATTACGCCAGAGCAACGACTTTCACACCCACGGAACTCCAAGCAGATCGAGTAGTTAGAGCTATTCGTGCCAAGGAAGCTGAAACGATATGGGGAGTTGAATATAATGATGTTCCTCACCCGTTCCCTGGAATGGAGTTCTTGACAGGTCCTTTCGTCCCGGTGTTATGAACCCGCCTGTTTCTCTAAAGTCCCTTTGCACAGGAAAGAACATCATTTTGAAGACCAGGCTATTCGACGTCCTATCCAAGGTAACGGCGTCACTCTGCCCGGAATCACCGTGGCTTCGACTCACTTTAGTCCATGCGAATGTAGATGCCGAAAGGCGCTCTCCTTCACGTCCACCAGCACGCGACGGTCGAAGCTGAATTCCTTCTGAAGCTTGCTCTTGAGCAACCAGCCATTCATATTCGATGCCCGAAGGTGATCGATGCATCGACGATTTCTGGAACGTTACCAGAGATCATGCCAGTTCCCGAGGAGCAATACACAGATAGCTGCGGTATTACGGACGCCACGTATTTGCCGAATACATGGGTACAGATAAGGAAGGCTCGGAAAACGTTTGATCCTGCTCTAGGTGGCCCTGAAGGCTTCGATAGATGGATCATCAACACTTTTGTGCTTAACCCAAGCGAAGCATATGGGACACACAACACGTCGACCAAGGTAAGACCTGTGACTTTCAGAGCTTACGTCCTTATTCAAGTCGGGGACCGTGCTGCTCAGATCTGGTTGAAATTCCAAAGCACGTTTGTTGTAACCGATGTGAGTACCGCTACCACGTCTGCATCTGAACTGGAACTGGACAACGGACTAGCCTATTATCAGGTATATGCCCAACCAGGAGGCCTACCTCCGCCGATTTATCACGTCGTCGATAGCAGATGGCATCTCGTACATAGAATCACGCTATAACTTCATTATTGAGTGAGTGGTTGTCCTATTTTGCATGATACAGAGGCTGATTGCCTTGGTGGACTCCCTTAGTTACTTAATCGCTGAGGACGGGAAAACTAGACTTCCTATCCGTGAACTGTTTCTATTACTCCATAGACTTATCAAGGACATCCAGGCTGAAATGAAGCAGCAAGGTCGGGAAGATGAGTTCGCCGGTGTGAAGGTACATTTTGTCACAATGAGAATCTAGGCCACGGCTGACCATCTGGTATTCTAGATCATCTATAATGTCTCAAGGACCATAACTTGCGAGCAGCTGGACGTGGAATTGAAGCGATGTATTGAGTTTAAACGCGAATTTCCTCATCTGATTGCAGGTAAATGTTCTCGTACAGATGAGCTTGACGATTTTGAGATGACCGGGTTCTCAGGATTTGACCTTGTGGGTCACGAAGACATGAATAAGCCGCTTATAGATTATGCGGAACCATTCCTTCGCTTCATTGAGTACCAGAAACAGGAAGGCATTGAGATCCCGTTCCTGTTCCATGCAGGTGAAACTCTGGGAGATGGTACAATGGCGGACATGAACCTGTACGATGCTATCCTCCTCGGGACAAAGCGCATCGGGCATGGGTGAGTTCCGACGCAATAATCGCGAAGGAGACTGATCGTTGGTGTAGTTTCTCACTAGCTAAGCACCCAAAATTAATGGAGATGTGCCGCAAAAAGCAAATAGCGCTGGAAGTGTGCCCTATATCGTGAGTAATGTATACTTCGTTGTCTGTCTTTAACACGATTCGATGGGTACTTGAGGAACGAAATTTTGGTAAATAATTTTGTAGCGATGGTATAGACGTTGGTCTGAGAGTTGTTAACCTAGCGCTTGACATCGTCGATGGCTATGCATCCACTTCCTATCATCATGAACCAGGGGATACCGGTAACGCTGGCATCTGACGACCCAGCAATGTTCAACAGCATGGGGCTGTCCTTTGATTTTTACCAAGTGAGCAGATTATAACTCGACCGGTAACCATTCCTGTGACAGGCGCACACAATCACAGGTCTTGGTGGTCTCTGAAGTTACTGGCCTTCTTACGCTTGGTCAGATGGCACGCGATAGTATTACGGTACACTACAGCCTTTATTCGCGCATCGGTGTTCGCTGACTCCCCGTCGTGCAAACCAGTACTCTATGCTTGAAGAGGAGGACAAACAAAAGGCGATGGCTGTATGGGAACGGCGGTGGAAGACGTTCATTGAAGAAGTCGCCGTAATGGAACTATGACTTGGTTGGTTTTAACATGAGGATGGGTACTAGCTAGGAAGTAATCTGTAGGGCCATACTACAACTTCTCTCTGGCAACAGTTAATGCAGGTGACTGTGGCGTTGTTGGGATCTGTTTGGGTGAGTGCAGGTTGTGACCAACTACTGAGCGCAAAGTCGTTACTGCTGTAATCTCCTACAGCGTGAGCTCATCCTCCGCCGCGACTACAAAGCCCTTGCAATTACCTGTCACATTCCCAGACCTCCGTGTTCCTGTTGTAACACCTATCTTTTCTTTTCTAACTGCTTAAGAGTAGTTGCTGTTACTTTCTGTTCAGGTATGTTAATTTCACCTTCCCTTGGCGATTACCCAGCTCGAATCCATCATTTCCTCACCACTTCCGCCCCCTCCCCTTCAGAAATTCGCCCCTCCGACTTCTCAGTACAAATCACCTTCCATATCATCATCACTATCCGGCCCATCACCCCCAAACTCACATCTCATTAATATTCTTTGGCTGAATTGGACATGGCAGAAGTTGACTACAACCGCAAGCGGTCTCGTTCGCCTTCAGACTCTGACGAGAAAAAGCATCACAAGCGTGCAAATACAGGCGCTACGGCATCTGCGGATGACTCACGGGCTGAGAAGAACCAAGATTCCAGCGCAACGGCTACTTCGTCTATGACTCATGATGTAAATATGGCAGAAGGCCCCGCATCCGTGGCAGATACTACTGCATCTACCCCCTCGCCTAAACCCTATTCACCGGACAACAAGAGCGGAGACTCGCGTTCCAGGTCCAACGAGGCCGCCAAGTCATCTGCAACCACCTCCGCAGCACCTTCCTCTTCTACCACCGCCTCCGCCTCCGCCCCTCCTTCGGCCATGATTCATATGCGCTGCTTGATCGTCACTCAAGACGCGTCAATCATCATTGGCAAGGCTGGTTCGCACGTCAACGAAATCAGAGACAAGAGCGGTGCCCGCGTCATGGTCTCAGAGAGCATCCCTGGTAACCCAGAGAGAATCCTCAACGTCAGCGGACCTCTCGACGCTGTATCTAAGGCAAGTATTCCTATCACTGCGGATCTTTAAGATCTCCCATGACAGTTACGTGGCGCTCACAGGCATTCGGGCTCATCGTGCGGAGGATCAACGACGAACCTTTTGACGTTCCCTCTGTTCCTGGCAGCCGCGCTGTCACTATCAAGTTCATGATTCCAAATTCACGTATGGGATCAGTGATAGGAAAACAAGGATCCAAGATCAAGGAAATTCAAGACGCCAGTGGTGCTCGGCTGAACGCTAGCGAGGGCATGCTCCCTGGCTCGACAGAAGTAAGCACTACATAGCAAAGCACTGGCACCGAAGCACTTATACGCTCTCTCTATTTGTATAGCGTGTGCTTAGCGTAGCAGGGGTCGCGGACGCTATTCACATAGCGACGTACTATATTGGCAACATACTCATCGAAGCACAAGAGCGGATGCCATCGTCCAGCCACTCGAGCTATCGCCCCTCCAGCTACTCTCGGCGGCCACCGCACTCTGGGTCTTCCTACGTGCCAGGTTACACTTCGCACCAGTATGCACCACCATCACACAACCCACCCCAGCAGCTGCAGACGCAACAGATCTACATCCCCAACGACCTCGTGGGATGCATCATTGGAAAGGGTGGTAGCAAAATCAATGAAATTAGGCATATGAGTGGCAGCCAGATCAAAATCATGGAACCTGGCGCTGGCCTGAACGGCGCGCCATCATCCGGCTCGGAAGGAGAAAGGCTGGTAGTAATTACTGGTCAACAGGCCAATATTCAGATGGCGGTACAGCTGCTGTATCACGTACGTTCACGTTTTCCTTACCCTGCCCTGTTCGTCTATAACAAAACCTCCCGATAGCGATTGGAGCAGGAGAAGCAAAAGCAGCTCCGCGCACCAACTTCGTCTGCTTCTTGAGCTTGTTAGCCGGCATGTGGACTTTGCATCGATGATGTCTCCTTTATAGCATTTTCTTGTCGAAGAGGATAACAAGCGAATCTGTTCCCTTGTCGCGTTTGCTTTTGCTTGTTCCCGTTTGCGTGTCGATACGCAGTCTTGTACTCCTCAGGCCAAGTCTACTCCTTTGCTTCGTTCCTTCTCCTTCCTGTCGAGTTACTGCTCCATGTGATCTGACGCTAGTACATTCGACGAGTATTTAATTGCTGATTGTAGTCATCGTCCGTGAAATTTTCATCAGTCAGTTGAGCATCGTCGTTTACGTAAGATTGATTTGAAGGACAAAAATGTGGCATTTGCTAGTCATTATGTACCTGGTAGGATGGCGTCCGTGCTCAAAGCTCAGAAGGCAAATGCTACAAAAGCCGAAGCAAAGAACAAAGGCAAACGAAAAGCGGATGAGATGGATGTCGACAGCGGAACGCCTGTCCAACCCAAGAAGAGGAACAAGCAGCGCGTCCTGTTGCTCTCCTCTCGCGGTGTTACCCACCGCATGAGGCATCTGATGAGTGACCTGGAGGCACTCTTGCCTCACGTTAAGAAAGGTATATCTTGTTATTTTCTGTCTTACAGCTGGATATGCACTCAGTTTACTCGCAGAATCCAAACTAGACTCCAAGTCTCAGCTTCACCTCCTCCCAGAACTAGCAGACCTCAACAATTGCAATAACGCGTTGTACTTTGAGGCACGAAGACATGAGGATCTGTATATGTGGGCCGCTAAGACTCCAAACGGTCCCAGCATCAAATTGCATGTACAAAACGTGCACACGATGGACGAGCTAAAAATGACCGGGAACTGTCTAAAGGGAAGTCGAGGAATACTCAGTTTCGACAAGGCGTTCGATGAAACGGAATGGGGTGGATTGACGAAGGAGGTGTTTACGCATGTGCGGACATTGGTCTCATCATCAGTAATCGATCTGACTCCGCCGCCTGCTAGATATTCGGTGTTCCTCCCACAGCACGGAGAACGAAGCCATTCATCGATCACGTCCTAACGTTCTCCATACTCGATAACAAGATATGGTTCCGAAATTTCCAGGTTAGTCTCATACGTTTGTATCCTCGGACCACTATGGAAAGCATCCCATACTAGATCCTCGAAAAAGATCCGCAGCAACCCAATGGCCCCCTTAAGACATCCTTAATTGAGATTGGTCCTCGATTCGTGTTGACTCCCATTCGCATTTTTGAGGGAGCCTTTGGCGGCGCCACAGTTTACTCTAATCCAGGTTCGCTCCTATCATTGCCCTTCTGGTATCATGGGTCTAATGTGAGTCACACTGACACTATAGAATTCGTTACTCCTACGGCCATCCGGACTTCAAACAAACAAAGTAAAGGGGACAAATATGGTAAACGAAAGGATGCTCAAGAAGACATTGCGCGGAGGAAGGAACTCCGGCGGAGAGAAGAGGATGCATTGACAGTGTCGAAGGTGTTTGCATGAGCATGTTGTAGGACCAGGGATATTCAGCTGTCAGTACACGCCACTACGACGACTAGCGGAGTAGAATCAACTTTGTGTGACTGTTCGTGCTACCAGAATATTGAATATGGAGTCATCACCGAATAGACCCTCTGAGTCGTGTTTCTTGAGACTGACTCGATGATCTGGAGACAATGGCGAAACGAGAGACGGGTTCAACGTCATAAATAAGTTTTGGTTTCTTCGTATCGCCGATATTTGTATGAAAGATCTGTCTTTGATATTCCCCGCTGCCAGGCCCAAGCTCATTTTCTCCATTGTCCTCCCTGTTCTCTTGCGACGAAATACTCAGGAGCACAGCCACAGCGCCTTTGTGTCCTCACAAAGGCAACCACCAGTTTACGAAACAAAGGGAAATTTGCCCAGAAAATAAGCCATCCATGCCAGCAAGTAACCTTTCTGAGCTTTATTCCAGCTTAATTTCGTGGCGCCTGGCGGTCGTGCCTTGGTCCGATATGAATTACTGCCAACCGTGACTGATTCAGAGTTCTCGCCCGCGGCGTGATCGTCTAGGCGAACGCTTTGGCCTGGCTACCTTTTGTTCCCATTTCACCTTCCGTGGGTCCAGATAACCGAGTGCCATGTATTCATATATAACCATGTTTCAGCCCGAGAAAGTGCGTGTCTCCCCCTTCACTACTGACTTCCTCCCGTCCCGAAAGTTCATTCCTTGTCTCATACCAGAGATGCCCCTGTCATTAAATATTCGACCGTTCTCGAGCTTCCTGGACATGCATGGGGATGCAGATTCATCGTAAGCATACATAACACAAGTTTTTTCTGGAGTGGCGAGCCTCATGGGCATGCATCAAATAGATTTGCATTCTCACTGGCAGGTCATATTTCCATCTCCCTCATGTCGCCCACTTCAGTGTTCAACCGACAAAGAGAAATCACGCGTGTTCTGCTGCAATCCCTGAATATCACCTTCGAAGGCCAGTCAGAAACCCTCACGCCGAGAACGGGATATGCTCCCGTTCGTCTTTGCTCGATAACACGTGAATTACTACGTGGTGAGCCTGTTGACCTTTCAAATGAAGGTCACGAGGACTCCGATAAACCTTGCTCGTGGAATGTCGTATTTGATATCCCAGTACCCGGCTGGCTACCAACTACCTCGGTATATGGGGATGTTTCCTTTGCAGCAGCTGGAACCCGATATGCTCTGTACGCTACGGCTACATTCACATATCTTGACGACAGTAACTCCTCATCGTTCTCGTTCACAAATCTTTGTGCCCCTTTCCGCTCTCGGGTACGGACTGCAGACGCCTGTAGATGCCCGATCACCCTTCGGCGCCTCGTCGAACCCCCAACTGGTTCATCCTCTGGCACGTTCCCAATGTCGCTTTACACTGTTGATGCACAATGGGAGCCTGAAAACGAGGGCTCGTCTCAAAGCTCTATCCCACCTGACGTTTTGAATAAGATTCATGTCGTTGCCAGCATACCGAATGCTGTGGCGATGAACGAGACTTCTCTCCCTTTCGTTCTGCGTCTCCGTGGCAAGAACTTGGACAACTCCGAGCGAGAACGATTGAGAGTCACGGAATTTTCCGTCGACGTGGAACAAGTTGAGGTATATAGGTTCGTCGTGAACTGAATGTTCCCATCAATCACGCGTCTGATGTGATTCATTCATCAGGAACACCTCGAGTCGAGACCACCTTCATCGTTATCCCATCCCATCGCAAATGCATCAACCTCCCAGTGTTGTCTTGCGAAACCCTCATCCTGTCCACAGACTCTGCGATACTGGCATTCTTATGACCTCCGAACCCTCCAAAGCAAGCCTCAACCGAGCATTTTCTCTACTCCCTCCTAGCGAATCTGGCCGGTACATCATTTCTGGCGATGGCCGGGTTTTCACACATAGGACTTCTACGGCTCCGGATGAAAACTGGTACATTCTCGAAGCCAAGGTTCCTATCGCCCAGGAGCCTCACCTCGGCGACTGGGCTGGCGCCCAACAACGACGTATCACAGAGAGTAGTCCGCTTTTCAGCGTTCGGCACTATATGCACGTCGCAATTCGATACGAATATGAGCTCCCCGATTCCGAGGAAACAGTGTACCAACGCCTGCATTTTTCCCTTCCACTGAAACACGTCTACGTACGCGAAGTCGTTACCCCATCAGAAGACGCCGCCGAACGCCGGCCACCCGTGGACCTTCAGAGGAGCTGCCCTTATGCACAAACTCTTCCTGCGTACTCGCAACTTTTCCACACAAATGGCGAGCGAAAGATAGACTACTCGATTCCATTGCCTGTCTACGAGCCTCCACCGTCCTCAGCGTCATCATTGACATCCGATCGGGATGAACACCAACAAAAGACACTCTAATCATTTACACTACTTGTGCACTCGTCTACGACGGGTGGTATCGCCATTCTTGTTGGCCATCTCATACTTCATAAGTCATCTCATCACGGAAATTACTCTTCGGCAGCCTTCGCTTTGTGACAATAGTACTGCTCTTCGCTCTGCCTTATGCTTTGCTTCTGCGTTGATTCAATCCGCACGTCCGTTCCTTCCTCTTTTTTCTTGATACTCCTGTCACAAGATCGAAAGTATTGTGTATCATATAGCGAGTAACAGTCATACGTAATTGATGTTGAAAACCTACAGATATGCGTTGAATAAACGGACCCATCTGCATCACTGAGTGTGTAATGTGTGAGGGACCACTGAGCACTTGGAAATGCAGGTGAAGGTGATCGATTCCGATGACTAGTATCTGACTCTACCATGACCGCAGATAGGCTACTATGTATTCCAATACACATCATGATCAGACGTTCAAGTTCAAGAGTTATTCAACGACACTCTGACGACTTGGGCTTTGACTCGAACACCGCCTGTTTCACATTCCTCGCTTGGCACTTTCTCAGCATCAAGCATAAGATGAATCCGAGACGGTGCCTGTGGAAGATTGATGGAGCATGAGACACGACTAGTAAACACTGGGTCATCAGCCACATCCATGGATATTGAACTGTACATGTACTCTAGCCTCGTCAACTTCCTCACTACGCCAAAGTCTCCTGACGGTTTCGTTACAATTTACAAGAACCTGATGGCCGAATAGTTTGGTATGATCCTTCGTCTGGCCACTGACAGGTTAGGCCTCGAGCCACTGTCTGTGATGTTAAGGCAAGTTTTTTTGGTAACTCTTGCTAACCGCTATCGGTGCCACAATTTCATGCTAGTTTCACCTCAGGTGCCAATGTCGCAGGAGTTCGACAACGCTAGGGCATACAAATACCAGAATGTGTGAGGTTTGCAGTGTCGCATCCACCTTGATCTACACGCCATGCTTACAGGAGTCTATCAGCTTCCTGACTTGCTTGCCATACTGCCCAAGAAACCTGGCGGCGGTATCAGCCCCCACTTCAAAGAGGCTGAGACTGGATATAACGCATGGGTGAACAAGAAGCTCGGCTGGCTCTTCGCTATCGTATGTGTGCACACGTAACAATCAGTGCCTGTACTCATTCCTGGCGTTTTTATCGGCTCGCACTGCTAGGAGGTGTATAACGCCGAGATGCCCCTGCTGGCCGCCCTAACATGGCCCCTTGCGTCTTGTCAGGAACTGAGCGCGATTCTCGGTTATATGACGTCGTCTTTTATGCTAGAAGAATTGACGTATGCATCTTCTCGCCGATCATACGTATCTGTACTCAGGCACTCTATGTAGCGACCGTTGTTCGAGCACTAAGGCTATCGATATTTCGCAATTGTGGATCAAGACGCTACGGGACAGCGATGGTGGGAAAACCTCACACCATCCGTTCATTAAAACCATGCACAGGTTAGTTGGCTGAATACCCTTCTCTCTCTTTCAACGATTTACTAAGCCGTTTCCAACCCAGGGAACTAGTCCCCACCATGAAGGCAGCCGTCGATCCATTTCACTGGCCCCAATTCATCGCTGCGAACGAACAATTTGCCAAGAACACCGTTCAAGAAGCACTTGACCGTGAAGCACATGTCAATGAGGACGCGCCTTGCAATATCCAATCTTACATGGTCATGCGTCGGGAGACGATCGGCACGCGCCCATGTTTTGTCCTGATGCGATCCACTCGCCGTCTCTACATTCCTGACCATGTTTTGGCACATCCAGTCATGGAAGAGATGGAGGACGTCGCGTTGGACATGGTCTACATTGCTAATGTGAGAAAAAAACCACGCACACACTCTCATCCCGCAGTGTAGCTCACGTTTGTCTCGCCCAGGATATCTACTCCTATAAGAAAGAATATGGCGACAATGGAGCATTGAACAATCTTCTGACGGTGATCCAGAAAGATCCCACAGCTGATCACTTGAATCTACAAGAGAGAATTGACTATGCCACGAAGCTCTTCAAGGCAGCCCTCGACCGCTTTCACGCATGCAGGAACAAGCTATCTTCATTCGGCGATGTCGATCTAGATCGACAGGTTTCATCATACGCAGACGGTTTGGTCGACTGGGCCGTGGGGAATATTGAATGGAGCGTTGTTAACCACCGCTATAACACCTTCATAAACGAAACCGACAGGAAGAACAACATCATGAAGTTGAACAGCCGCCACCTCTCATCACAACAACTCTTAATACTCTTCTTTATCGTGTCGAGTATTTTGTTCAAATACCTTCCAGCGCGATCGTTGTATTCTGTATGGATCTGACCCAGACTGTGACTAATGACTACCAACTTGAAAGCAATTCTACTTTTCTCTCCACCTTCCACGTCTCCACAAGACCCTCACACTTGACCACCCAAATCTCCTCGCCGTCGAAGCCTGTCAGACTGGCGACACCGCATTGTAACGAGATAGACTGCATGTCCTGGTTTTCAGTGACGATGCTGGTGTCTCTTAACATCTGTGCTGTCCTTTCGCGTTCACTGGCATCCTCGTTTGCGATGTAGCACAAAGACATGTGAGGGAATTTCGGAGCGTTGGGTTTCAATCCAGAGCGACTCAAGGTTGTCGTGATCTGACTTTGGAGATCGACCAGGTCTTGTGTGCGCTGTATGTCAACAAGCACTGAGCGGAAATAGTGGTCGTCAACCACAAGAGATTTGAAGTTGGCGCGGATCGACCTCTGATTAGCAGGAACGGCGCCGAGTAGTGCATTCCATTCAGTGGTTCCGAGTTCTGCGTTGGGGATTGAGGCAAGCGTTATGTGAGGTATGATAGTGGGATAGGAATGTGGTGAGAGATCATGATCTGATGGTTTTGATGAGCATTTTGGTAGAACGGACTGTATGAGACTAATCTGCGCTGCTGGAGGCACAATCCAAAGAGAAAGACCTAGGAATAGAGGAGGAGATTGTCAGCGTCGACTGGCAGCCTTTCTCACGACTCCCGACCTTACCCATCCTTGCAACGTTGAACCGATCCTGGGCCTGAAAGCTTGTCTGATGTTAAGATTGAAATTCGAGACGAGGCGTCGTCAAAGTGAACGTGCATGAGCACCGTAGAGTAGAACACGGCGAACCAGTCGTCATTGAAACATCTGTCATGGTTGGACTTGGAAGATCATCTACAGACATTAAATTACAGACAAGGCGGACATCACTACAAAACTTTGGACTGGTATGGAACGATAAGACATGAATCGTACCCATCACACAGCACAACCTTCAGCGCTCGTAAAATCGCCACAACAAAACATTAATCCGAAGACTCGCGAGGTCCTAAGCTCACCCAGCTGCTTCCAACCCCAGAACTTTCGAGGTCTCCGTCGTTGCTTTCTATGTCTGCGTCAGAACCCATTTCATAGTCACCCACTACGTCGGAATGCGGCGCGGTAGTAGCTGCGGGTTGAGAAACCGTAGAAATTCGGTCGAGAGATCGATGCAATACCAAGGAAGAGGTCACCGTGGGTGGGGGAGTCTCAGAGGGTGGAGCAGATGCAGGAGGTACGAGGGGAGGGACAGGGACAGGATGACGCTGGGTCGAAGGGACGGGGAGAAGGCGGTTGCGAATATCCACGAGGATGCGAGGGAGAGCAAGAAGACCATCCAGAAGTACAGGGGGGAGGAAAGAAGCGATCGTGTATGTATCGGCTAATGTAGAGTGGTATGAGCAAGCGGAATAACTATCTTAGGAAGGATCCTTACCGCCTGCTCCGACGGAAAACCTATCGCCACGCATCCAATCTTTGATCTTTTCGTTCACAAGTCCGAGACCAATCCCAAAAACGACATTTCCAGCCCCTTTTGTTTTCACTCCTGCACTGACCACTGCAATGAGACTGTCCACGAAAACAGAGACATCTTCCGGAGTCCGCGAACCTCGGGTCTCTTCGAGGGCACTAAATGCCGCACCATAAGTAGCTTTTTCCGAGGGGGTCCAGTCGTCAGTGGTAGTTGCAACACCAAAGTCAACCTGAGATAGGCCAACAGCCCCAACGTCGACGGTAACGATGCGAATCGTGCCCATCCCCTGTGCAGTCGCAATTTCCCGACGCAAAACATCGGCCGCACGAAGAGTAGCAGCAGCGCTCATAGCGCTAACACCACTAAATGGTAGCCCCACACGTGCGTCAGCAGCCGGCAAGCAAAGAATGATTGATTTGCGTCCACGTGTGCGTTGGGCGTCTGTGCGGAGCAATGGTAACAAGGCCTGGAGTGTTTGGAGGGGTGCAATGTGCGTGGAAAGGAGATGTGGAAGGTAGGTACTGCGCAAGGAAATCTGTTCAAGTGGAGCTGGTGCGCAGTGAACAGAGGCGGTTGGCATCGTCAGAAATGATATGACGGAATACAGTAGAGGATGATAGGGAGTAGGTGCATAGGGGTCACCTGCAGCGGTGATAGGGAATCGTCGGGACAATGTAGACGCCAGAGACCGAAGGAAGATGGGGATAGTTCCCGGCTGACAAACAGAGGTCAGTTGGTATTGAAGAAGCTTTGTGATACGGCGTACTTCATTCGGGTCCAGGATGAGAGCACGAACGTAACCATGCCCTTTGTTCTCAATGCCACTGACAGCCTCGGGTGATGAGACACTGGTGATAACAATATAACCCTGTTTTTCGAGTTCCATTATCAAAGGCAGACCCAGGGGATGATCGCCACCCAGAACAACTGTGATAGTTCATTAGGCTGCCAATCCTAGGTAATAAGTAGACCAACAGAACACACCGACGACCTGGCGCTTCTCAGGTTGAGCAGCAGTTGTCCTGATTCGTCTCCTATGAATAGACCTCATATGGAGGGTGCTACACCCTACCAGCAAACCAGCTCCGAGAGCTGAGATGACCATGCCTGAAGTTACCCATGGATGTTGGATGATCCAGTCCCCAGTCTTGTCGATGAGAGACTTGGGTGGAGGGGGTGGGGGGGGTGGGGGTGGTACTTGGAATGCACCAAGACCAGGAACGTGGATGTCTGGGAGAGAAGACAAACCAGGAGGACCAAAGCGAGAAATGTCAACCCAAAGACGGTTCACAGCCTCACGGATATTTGGAAGATCAGGTGAGACGGCCACCAGAGAGTCGGAGACGAAGCGTTCGACAGACTCAAAATATTGCTCCAGCTCATCAATTGTGGGAACCATAGACGTTAAGAACTATGTAGAAATCTAGCAAGTAGCAGAAGACAGCAATGAAGAAAGGTAGACGCTATCAGTGAGCCAGTGGGTTGAAGGGATAACTTGTTTCCGAACTCCGTGCCGATACGCACAGCATGATTCAATTTCATCCATTCAAATTTTATCATTAATAAAAGAAATTCTCGGCCCGCATCTGCACGGGTAATTCAATTTCACTGAGCAAGATTTTAATTTAATTTTTTTTAAATTATTGTATGTAACTGTTACTTCACAATTAATAAATATTTTCACCAAAAAAAAAGATATCCGACGCCAGCAGGATTCGAACCTGCGCACTCAAAGAGTAACAGATGACACTCGGCCGATACTGAGATCAGTGGCTGATTCTAATCTGTCGCCGTAACCACTTGGCTATAGCGCCTTGATAACCCTCACTGAGTAAATATCAAGTCACTGATAACACCGAGTCGGACATCACTTGCAGACAGTAGCCAAGTCATTAACTTGACTGTCTACGTATATACCGACAGACCATCACGCCGAGGTATACGAAAAAGTTTTGTTTTGCAAGTCGACACCTTACTCTACGACAACGTTAACGAACACAGAGTACGGTAGGCAGTGGCCTCCACATGCACATCTATCATCGATGTCTAGTTGCCACCTATCTCCTTGGCAAGCTGCTCGGCCTTGGCCTTGACATCCTCTATCGTACCAGCCATGTAGAAGGCAGACTCGGGCAAGCTATCGTGTACCCCGGAGAGGATCTCCTTGAATGACCGGACGGTATCCTTCAAAGACACAAGTTTGCCCTCGTAACCAGTAAAGACCTGAGCGACTTGGAAGGGTTGCGACATGAATCGCTGAATCTTACGGGCACGCTCGACCTGTATCCAGATATTGTTAGGAATTAACAAAGATTCAAAGCTCTTAAACGTACAGTCAGTTTGTCCTCTTCCGACAGCTCGTCCATACCCAGAATGGCAATGATATCTTGGAGCGACTTGTAGTCCTGAAGAATCTTCTGCACAGCGGTGGCGACCTGATAGTGTTCTTGGCCAACGATACGGGGGTCAAGCATACGAGACTTCGAGTCGAGAGGGTCGACAGCGGGATAAATACCGAGCTCAGCGATACCACGGGATAACACAGTAGTGGCATCCAAGTGAGCGAATGTGGTTGCCGGGGCGGGATCGGTCAAGTCATCAGCAGGGACGTAGACAGCTTGCACTGACGTAATGGAACCCTTCTTAGTGGTAGTGATGCGCTCTTGCCTGTGTTACGGTCAATTCAATTGTAAATGGAGAGAAAAAGCGCGCGTACATGCCACCCATGTCGGTGGACAGTGTAGGTTGGTAACCGACGGCGGAGGGGATACGACCGAGCAAGGCTGACACTTCGGAACCAGCCTGGGTGAAACGGAAAATGTTGTCGATGAAAAGAAGCACGTCCTGACCCTCCTCATCACGGAAGTACTCGGCAATAGTAAGACCAGTCAGGGCGACACGGGCACGGGCACCCGGGGGCTCGTTCATCTGACCAAAGACCAATGCGACCTTGGAGTCGCCATCGAGGTTGATGACACCGGTTTCAATCATTTCATGGTAGAGGTCGTTACCCTCACGAGTACGCTCCCCGACACCTAATTCAAAATGGACATCAATCTTTCGAATGAAAACTTCGCAAACCTGCATGCATACGAACCACAAAAAATAGAGAAACCACCGTGGGCCTTAGCAACATTGTTAATCAACTCCTGAATCAACACCGTCTTGCCAACACCAGCACCACCAAAGAGACCAATCTTTCCACCACGGGCATAGGGAGCCAGAAGGTCCACCACCTTGATGCCAGTCTCGAGAACTTCAGCAGTAGTGGACTGATCAACGAATGGGGGAGGGTCAGCATGAATAGGGCAAAGCTTGACACCCTTGATGGGACCACGCTCGTCAATGGGCTCGCCAATGACGTTCATGATACGGCCGAGAGTAGCGGTACCAACAGGGATTTGAATGGGGGCACCGGTGTCAATAACCTTTTGCCCACGGACGAGACCTTCCGTACCGTCCATAGCGATGGTACGGACGGAGTTCTCACCGAGATGTGACGCGACCTCAAGGACAAGACGACCACCGTGGAAGCCCTGGACCTCGAGGGCGTTGAGAATAGGAGGGAGGGTATCAGTTTCAAACTGAACATCGACGACGGCACCAATGACCGTTTTCACGGTACCAAGGGCTCCCTTGGCTTCCGTTGCATAAGTGCGGGCTATATTCCGAACACAACCGTTCCGGACGCGAAAAAAAGTGTGAAAAACGTGGAGCGTCAAGGTAAGCACGCCGTGAAACGGTAGGAAATGAAGAAACTGACCTGGTGGAGAAGCGGAGAAACGCGAAGAACGAACCGCAACATTTTGTTTTGGTGCGGGAGAAGGGACAGACAAGCGCGACAACAGTGGTGCAGCAGTCTGCAGCAGCCGGCTAGAGTTCTTTGCACTGTTGACGGCTCTCCTGGAGACACGGGTGACGCCGCGGGCGGTAAGCATTGTGGTGAACGACGACGAAGACGACGGCGGAGGTAAGGGAATTTGGGTGGAAGAAATACTTTACACGCCAACCAGATTTTGAATTCAGCTCCAATCTCCGACTCTCCCGACTTTGGCCGTCATTATGTAAATACCTATGCAGTGATTTTGTTCTGTACCGTGATCGTTCAGTGTTGTCTCATACGTCCGTGGTTGTCATCTTAGCACTCGCTAAACTCACTATATGCGAGGATAGATCCGTTTCGCGACACTGGTACTACATGGTTCGGGGTGACCGTCTCATCGTCACTATGTCAGTACTTGGTCTCAAGATTCGAGTGTTCAAATCGAATTTCTATCCCTTTGTGATGTACGCTTTAAAGATAGTATGTGGTCCAACTTAACGTTGTTCGTAGCAGGCCTGCATTTGCATCCTTGAATCCTGGGCTCTGTCGCAAGACATATCGATGGGAGGGCGAACTTCCGGTCTGCTCTGATCTACTTGGTTAGCGCGTCAGCACCCAGGTAGTGACTAGCCTGAGATGTCCTCGCACATGAGAACGGCATCGACTCGGAGTTACTGATAATTGATAATAGCAATATGTCATGCCATCGTCACGACTCGGATGAAAATCGATATAAATATTAATTCAAAGGTCGTGTTCTTGTACGTTGCTCCCACCACGCACTATGTCGCAAATACTATCAACGAGCCCTGACTCAGTGATGACAAGACCAAAGCGGCCGGTCCTGATCTATCACACCATCTCTTGCAAGAAGCTAGAGAGAGACTACCAAACTCAATGAAGGACCCCTGGCGACTGGTAGTCGAATCCGCAAAGACTGACCTCGCGAATATGGGCAACGGTAAGGAACTTTGATTTCCACTGCAGTTGCGTCACGCTTTCTCTAACACTTTGTAAGGTGATCCACACCACTCTTCGTATCCTTTCAGACAGCTTATGTTTGAGGTGCCGTCTGTCAAAAAGGAACCTGAACCGGTCCCGGCCTGGCGCCAGGGAGTATGTTCCACGCAGATCCTATATTTATATAAAGACGAACCCTGTACGCTCACTCTTCGAAACGCGTTCCAATACACGCATGGCGCCGGGTTACCAGTGCCAAGAAATAATCACTGACTTGACTATTTTTTTTCTTTGCGCCTCCCAACCACGAGATTACTTGAACCCTTGGAAATTCTGATGGCATCAAGAAACTATTTCGCCTGTTGGGAATGAGTGGAGATCATTTCATGACAGACGAGTTCACTTTCCCTGGTAAAGACGAATTGTCGTTTCCACTCTCCAGATGTCGTTGATTTTCCATCAAAGGGATGACCAATGCCCCATTATCATATGGCATCAAATGGGTTGGCGTAAAAATGGATGCCGGAGGCATGATCCCAGAAGAAATAGAAAAGGTGTCGATGAACTGGGATCGGAGCAAAGTGGGGAGACGTCCGCATGTGCTTTATATGATCCCGTAATCTTCAGCAGGTTTGACTGCAAGGTTCGAACTGCTCGTAGGGTTGCCCAGAATCCATCAGGGTCGACACTTAGTTTCGAGCGTCGCAAAAAGATATGCGCAATCGCTCAAAAATGGGATCTGGTGACCATTGAAGGTGTTCAGACAGGTCGACGTTCTCGTCAGCAAAGAGCTCAATTACCCCGCAGATCCCTACTATTTCCTGCAGCATGACACGCATGTCGTACGGACCTGCCTACGATGCTCTGTCTCGACGTTGATGGCAGGGTGTGCCGCGTTGATAGGTATGAGCTCCCCTCACCACTCAAGTTAGTGACCAGAATCGTTTACCTGGCTTTAGCTTCGGTAAGGTGATCGGTCCAGGGATGCGACTTGGGTGGATCACGAGCAACAGCATGTTCCGGGATCAGCTTGTGGCATACACTGACTCTGGTTTCCAGCATCCCCATGCATTTGGTCAAGCTTACGTATGCGAGCTGCTGGGCAAAGACGGCTGGCAGATTGATGGCTTTTCCCGTTGACTACAAAGCTTACGTCTGGATTACCAGCGACGCCGGGATTTCTTGTTGCAAATGTTCCGCCGTGAAGTTGAGCCCACAGGATATGATATGCTAGGATCAACTGTCCAGAGGGCGGGATGTTCGTTTGGAACGAGGTCAAATTTGAGCTCCACCCGAGATACCGATCCAAGCCATACACTGGTGGATCAACAATAAGTTAACTCCCAGAACCAACACAGAGAATCTATTGATGGAATTGTTCCAGATTTTCATGGACTCAGACGTGGTCCTTATGCCATCAAAACCTTTTGCAATGAAGGAAAATGATCATGGGTAGAAAACCCGGCGACTCATGTTCCACGTCTCGATGTGTGTATTTCTCTGAGTCAAGAACTGGAAGAGTTTGCACTGACCTATGCGGTTTGAGCGGAGGATTGAGTTCTCTGCACTCATCGGAATAGAATGGTACCGTTTGCATCGAACTTCAGTGAGGCGTTGAGCAGACGGGGAGGTTTTTGGGTGTAAAAGGTTTACAAATAATTATCTGTAAGGCCACAATACATCCAATCCCACTACGATGTTAAACCACACCTATCCATGCAGATAGAAAAAACGACGTGACAAGAAACAAAGTGATGGTCGACTACACAGTGCCGTCCTCCTGGTGGCTCCTGAGATGGACCAGGCAGCCCACCCGGCCCTCCAAATGGCCTATTCAAAGCTGTGAAGATCGTATTCAAGCCGCCCATTTCAGGAGCGGCACAGCACAGCGCATCTACCGTTCAAGCTCATACAGGGCAGCCACAGCCGCTCAAGGGGTTCGTCCATTGGCAGTTACTACCAATGATTCTGGGTCGACAGTACATATCATACGATCACTCTAATTCTCCCTCGTTTGATACTGCACATTGATTAACCTTCCTACTAATCATGCCATGCTGATACACTTGACTTTGATTCGGGTGACATTGTGTGACTGGCCCAGTGGTTTTTCCCACGACCGCGTTTGAACGCGTCGATTACTTGGTGAGTGTGTCGTGCCAGTGTATAACTTCAAGTTAGCCATCAGCGGTTCAAGCCCTGCGTTTCTTCGGCAGAACTTATCAACGACACCCAAAGCAGGTACAGCAATGAGCGAGGCATTTATCTCGACAGGGCTTCTTGGATCAGGACATTCCACAATATCCCTCGACTCCCAGACTTCAACCTCGTTGTGCCCAGGATTCATCTCCAACGGTCTCTTGGGTAATTCGTTCACTTCAACACAAGACGAGGATGCGACGTTAGTGTCCGATGACGACTTCAATGAAGTGGCTCAGGCTTGCAGCTCGGGCGCGCTCTCACGCGTAGACTGCGATCAGAACACCTTTCATTCGAGTGACGTGGGTTCGAGGACCATAAATGATTGTAGGCCATGGACAAGGCAATCTTTCTTGCAATGCCATCTGATTTTCTCCATCAGTACAAAGGACCACATTCGTCTCCACAGGGTTACTTTCAGAATCGCAAGGTGGGTTCTCCCGCTCTTGGACCAGGCATCACCCTCACTTCCTGCAGACGACGCGTTTCCACTCATTTCCGACATACTTGGCCTCAAAGCCAATCATTCAGAGCGCACAGAAACGAGTTCTACTTTTCCTAGTACTTTGTCGCATAGTCATGCACCTATTCGGGCAACAACTATCGATGGAAAAACCTTGTATATCAAGCGTAAACCTCATGTCATGGAGTTGCGAAAGGTATAGGAGATATGGGTCGATTCATCTCTCCTGCTAATTACCTGCCAGTCAACATCTTCAGCATCCCAAATGGCGAATTTGCTCGACGTACCTATCCACAGGCTAATGAACGAGCTTTCAGCTTCCACAGCTTCGAAAACAAACATTTCGTACGTGATCAGACTATTCCGTATGTCGAGCTTCAGTTTCACGACACGAGAAGTACTTCAGAACCGGAAAATTCTCGCCGACCAGTTGAAGACGTGTTATGGGTGGACCGATACCGCCCTCGACGCTTCACCGAGCTATTGGGTAATGAGCGTGTTGCCAGGGAGGTGATGGGGTGGGTAAAACAATGGGACTGGTGCGTTTTTGGTAAGAGAAATAAGAAGCGGACCAGAGAAGAAGACCAAAACTACGACCCCGAGGATGAATACCACCGACCGAGAGAGAAGGTGAGGTCACACATGTTTCGCTCCCATAGAAGAGCTCGTTCGATTTCCCCTAGTTGCTCTTGATATCGGGACCTCCCGGACTTGGAAAAACCACCCTAGCTCATGTCATTGCTGCGCAAGCAGGCTACGAAGTCATGGAAATTAATGCGAGGTAACTCAGTTTCACTGTCCCCATTTGAGAGATTCACTGAAGGCGTGACAGTGATGCGCGGTCTGCACAAGTTATTGACGATAGGATACGTCCTGCACTCGAATCAGGTTCTGCAGTTGGGAGCACGAAACCTGTTCTGCTCATCATTGATGAAATTGATGGAGCGACTGGTGGCAGTGGTGACAATGTACGTCACCTATCTAACCAACTTTCCGTGCCCAGATAACACTTCACTGTTCATAGTCGAGTAGTTTTGTCCAGAAGCTCGTCTCACTAACCTTCGACAAACCGAAGAAAAAGCGTGAGTAATGTTTGACGACCTTGCTGGCGGCTTGACTTACGTTCCACAGGGAAAACTCGAGACCAGAAGGATAAACGACCCTTGCTCCGACCAATCATTTGCATCTGTAATGACCAAAATGCCTTTTCGCTGGCTAAACTTCGTCCACATGCAATGCAAATTCGATACACACGACCGGCTGACATTCATCTCGTTAGGCGGCTTCGCGAGATCTGTGGGTTCGAAGGGCTGAACGCTGATACCAGAGCACTCAGCACCCTTGTTGGTATCGCGAAAGGCGATTTGAGAGGTTGTCTAAACACTCTACAGGTCCGCCGCTCTCTTTAACGATGCAGGCGATTGGATTACTAATAAATATGAAACAGTTTATAAAATCGCGCCATGAGGATGTCACAGAGCCTTTAATTCGTCATGCTACGGCGGGTATGAAAGAGGCAGACACTACTGCAACAACGGTTCTAAATGAGATGTTCTCGCTATTGTCACGGAAACGGGTCAAGGAGCTTGCAATGGGCGAGGAAGAGGAAGCACGATATGTAAATCGTCTGAGCCGAGCCATCGAGGGACTCAACAACTCCTCGAGCATTGCAAACGGTATGTAACCTCACCCGCAATTTTTTCATCATTCATTCGCCTCAGGATGTTTTGCGCACTATACGAACTGCCAACGTCACGAGTTAAGCATGTCTCGGTATGAGGATGCAACTGAGTGGCTAGGAACCTTCGATGTATTTTCCTCAACCATGTATTCCGATGGTGACTTTGGTTTGCATATATACCTCCCATATCTACTTGTTCCATTTCACCCACTATGCCGAGAGCGTGCTGGGAAACGCGTGGAGAGGGATTCTACAGATTGGGATGTAGGTGTCCTCGATTCTCGAACCATGCAGCTGCTTATGTGGTTCGAGTATAGAACATGCTAGTCACGCGCACCAACGGAGAGATCTACAGGTCACTTTCCAATGGCATCCGTACTGCTGGTCGGACCGCAGGTGCATATAGACATCTCATCACGGGTCAGGTTCTTCAGCTGGAGTTTGCACCATACATCAACCGGATAATATCACCACCTTTACGACCGGTAAGTCTGTTTTCAATCCCCAAACCCCCCCTCCCCCTGAAAAAAAAGTCAGGCTGGAGCTTACCCTGTAACAGGTTAATAGTCAGATTATCAAACCTGGGGAACGTGCTCTGCTCTCCCGTCTTGTGGAGATCATGGTTTCTCTCGAACTTCGATTCGTGCAAGAAAGAGCTGGAGACGGTCAGCTGGTGTACAGGCTCGACCCGTGCGTATTTCTGCAAGCCCAAATTTAACCTCGAACCTCCTGACGAATGAAAACCCAGGCCGATAGATGTTTTCGTAACCTATGACGGGAAGCGTGCAACTGATATCGCAGTTTCGAGGTATGCTGTCCGTCACCTCGTCGCTGCAGAGGTCTGTACTCCATTCAACCTTGAACTCTCCTGACCTCGTCTCAGATTGATGCTGCGCTCATTGCACGACAAGCGGATGCAATCGAGAAGGGAAGCGTTTCTAGCAATGAGAGCTTCTTCCGTAAAAGGTCGGTCTTCAAAATCTTGGTCGAGGCTTCTCGTTGAAACTGCTTGCTTAGAGTTCCTGCGAACGAGCCGGACGATGTGCTAGAGACGCCTGATAATGTAGACGAGCAAGGCCGCTTGGAACGAGCCCAGCCATCCGGTTCTAACGGTGACCTCATCAACAAAAGGGCTCGCACACAAGGTCAGGTTGATGTGGCAGACAAGGTGGGCTGCGGAGCAATCACCCAATTCAAGTGACCTGACGTGCTTTTTGTAAGCCTCCTGTTGACTTCTTTGGAAGACCGATCGCAGTTCCCAAGGCTGTAGTCTCGTCGGTCTCCAAGACAAGGCCCCACACGCCCAAGGAGTTCCAGACTACCTACCGATATCTTGAGGGCAACTCGGCTGCTGTTCGAAAGCCTGTGAAGGTTTCTTCCTTCTGTGACGTCGGCCGTCCGCGCTAGGGAACTGGAAAGCGACTATGACAACCCGACAGAATGTATAAACTGGACGTCTCCTCAACAGCACCGGAAACTGGCATAGCGATCATTTGTACAGGCAATGTCGTTCCATCTGTTGATTCTCTACATGATGATGATTGCATGTAGGGAGATAACACCTACATAAGTACTACAGAACATTTCGGCAGAAAAGTTTATTAGACTGCATCGACTGGAGCACCTCCAGCCCGTGGTGAATTTTATATATATCCTCTCTATCTCAGAGAAGTTAGTACGATCTCCAAGCATGACACGTTCACGTTTTGCTGCAGGGAACCCACCGATATGTTCGTGTCTCAACAGCAGTCACTTCACATGGATTTCGCTCTTATATTATCCGACATGCTTCTGCAAAGGCCAGAATTGAGCGAAACACGCCGACGCCGCGCCCTCTAGCTGCGTGTCGTTCTGACTCCCTTAAGCCCCCAGCAGATCACGCGGGATTGACTCATGTCGCGGCCTCAAGCTTTAGATCGCTCTTTACAACGCTACATTTGGACTTGAACGAAGCCTCACATCGTCTGCTGGTTCTCTTTGTTGTGATATATGACACTGCCTAGGTCCGTATTGTCGCACATTCCATGCTATCAAGTCGACGAATTGTCGCGCCTTCAGAACGGACTGACGTGAGCGAGCAATGTAAGTTGTTAATCAGACATTACAAGCCAGGGATCCCTGTCTCAGGGTACTTCATGGGAATTGGTCACACGCTGCTGCGAATGTGAACCATCATGCCACTGAGGGCAGGGCTTGTGGGTTGCAATGATTTAATCTCGACTTATCGATCAGCTGTTTCATCAGCGCTTACTTCTTCTAGGTAATCGTAATGCCTTAGGAGTGCCAGGTCTTTCTTCCGTGAATGAACGTAATCAGCCTCCAGCGAAAACACGTCAGGCAGAAACCCTAGACCCGAACTTGTGACGTCCGTCGCCTCGTTGCACTCCCCACCACTGAATCGTTTACACTATGGGGTCGTCAGCAACGCACGGAAGCCACGGGTAGGAATTACAATGACACAAGATTATCGGCAAGCTGCGCCCGACTGCTTCAACTTCCCCCTCGTCTGCCACAATTTTAGACGACCTCCCTGTGCATCATATATCTGCCTGCCACTTTGTTAGGTGCTCCACATGGGGCCCGAGGAGATCAAGCCACAAAGGTCAGAATTAATTTGTAGCTGCATCATGATGTTCTGTGGTTAACTCGACGTATAGTGAATGGCTGTACTTGGACAAAGGATCACACCAGAGCTGCCCGACCGAACTCAAGCAGATAATGGCCTACGTGCTCCATCTCCACTCTTACTGGCGGCTTGAAGGACGCGCCAAGCTTCTCATGCCAAGCTCTTGGATGGTCAGCTCATCTCACGCTTTCTTCAAGAACTTCAATCATGTGCCGTCCTCCCTTCCAGGAGCTTCTTACCTTCAAGGACCGGGGATGTGAACGTAGAACAAAGTGCACAGGAGACAGACCATGTCCTTTTCGCCAAGTGCGGTTCGGAGGGGCTCCAGAGACAGGTACAGTTGCATGCGATAAAGATCTATCACGGGCTATCGTGTCACAGCTGTTGACCGACTCTGGGATAGAGGGCAGCTCACCATCTCCTATCTCTCGCGTCTTTGGGCGTATTTCCGGTTGTATGCTACGAAGGTATGTTCATTAGTGTCTTCTTCCGGCGTGGCCAAGATGATCACTAATATCAATATCAGAGATGCAGAAACTCTCTATCCCTCGTGGAGCAAAGTACGGTCGCTCGACTTCGCATTGGTCCACCGTCAAGACGGCAGAGAATCCATGGCCGTTGCGGACGACGAGCTTCTGAAGGAAACAGCACGAGGCTCCTTGTTACTCGGAATGAAAGGGCCAGCTCACCCTCAACGGCCACATGCGCCGAGCCCGCGATATAATCCACTGACACTGACATCCATTCTCAAGGACATCGCTAGCCACGCTCAATCACAGCTTACGTACCTTATAACGCTCATACAGACAGGAGCCGCCCGTAAAAATACGGAACCTTTTCCGGAATGGCTTGTACTATTCGGTGTCGTATACGACACAGAATACGTCCGTATCATTGCGCACATGCCCTATCGCAAAGGGCAGCACGACCTAGGCTTTGCCTCATACGTTGTCGACGAACTCCCCTTTTGCTCTTTCACTGAAGGAACCGTCGACTGTCAGCTGATCCTCGAGCGCTTGCGCATTGTTCTGGCGTTGATGACACTTCGGCGACACGTCGTAAGATTGTCCAAGTTTCTGTTCGGCGATGTTGGACTTTCTTGCAGCGAGGGTGGACGAAGCAATGATGACCTATCGAAATCTGATGGTTCGACTTGCAGTTTGTACCCTTTATGCTCCGAGGCTGAAAGCCACTCTCACGACCACTCCGCGAAGGAGGAGGGCGCTAGTGAACAATGTAGCACGGAGTACTCGACATGCCTATCAAGCGTCTATGCTAGCACTGATTTGCATTTAGCTGCAAACCCGGTCCCCACAGAAGAGGCGTTAAGCATTGCAGACAAGCGCTCTGCCCTGACAGATGCCTCTGTCTCTCGCGGCCCCGGAGGTGACGTTGATCGGCATTGGGAGGATGATTCGTCGTCGGGCCCACCCACCGTCATCTCCTTCTGCAGCACTTGTTCCAGTTCATCGGACGAATTGAACTTCAGTACCTCTGATTCTGTGTACTCCGAGCGTTCCCAGTGTACAAAGTCCGACGGAGGCGATTACATGGAACCTGCGACTATGTTCCTTTCGCGAGAAGCTGAAGCAAATACCGCGCGCCCGAGCGAACTCACAGAGGCCAGGTGGTGTGAGATCATCGCTTGGGCGCGTCAAGTCATCCCAACCGAACATCCAGTAGACGACACATATTGCATGACTATCCACTACCTATGCAAAGAGCGTCCAAGTGTTTCATAGTCCAAATCGATTACACGCATGTAGACATTGCAGCTGTAAAACTGTTGTGTGTGGAGTATACATACTTTGAAACGCATTCTACAAACAGTTGGCGCTGGTAACAGTCATAGGACGTAGCGAAAGTCGCGATTCTGGTTATCAGTGAGATCGAGGAACGCCTGTGGGCATGGAAAGTCAGCTAATCCAACACACGCTAAGAGGCTACGAGATACACATGCCTTGTTTATCCTCCTCTCTCCAAACTCGTCCTTGACAAATGTTGAGTCATACTTGTCATCCCGGATTTCACGTTCGCGTCTCTTGTTTTCGGAAGAGTAGAGATAACGTAAGACGAGGAGGGTTACAGCAGAGGCGAAGTTCGTAGCAGTGATGACAGCCCATGGGACGTGGTTCCTGTGATATGACGAATGCTCGACCAGATTTCCATTGGCAAAGACTCAGCTAATTCGAACATACCGCGGCTGATACTGGGCTTTCCACATAAACTGACTAACGGCGTTTCCAATTGCATAAGCACATAGCACGATACCATTTGTGGTAATGCCTATGCAAGCCAATTGATTAAATCAGTGCCAGAAGGACAAAGATAGCAGACTCGCGTTTGGTATGTCCGGCTGTTATCGAGCCCACCCATCCTAGGAAAATCGAGAACGGTGCAATGGCAAAAACTGTGCAGAGATAACATTAGTACGGTGTGAAATGGTCGTGCCTCAAGGCGGGTCACATGGGCTTGCCAACACTCACTGGATATCCAATACGAGAATAGCAGACCAATCTTGTTGGAGGATGGGAGGACACTGACAAGAATTGCACCGAGGATGGCGGGGATGTACATCAGCACTCCAGCGTATGAACGGCCAATGGAGTTCTGTGATGCAAGCGTTACGCCGATGAAGATGGTCAGAACTATTGAAACCATATGGTCAACAAGTCAATTCAGGTATGTCACCAAGGCACCTGCGCACTTTCAACCACTCCGTCCACACAACCAAGCAGAGTCGTCTGAATATCACTGAAGCCAAACTGGGCCACTATGAGCTGACGTTGATTGGTTAGCTGAGAAAATGGCGCTGTTTGAGTGTCGAAATTCGGGAATGACATGATGAAACCTTACAGAGTTGACAATGTTCCTGGAAATCAATTTCTAATCAGATTGTTCGAATAACACGATGGATTGATGAGGCGCACGATGCAGCCGCGAAGAATGCTAGAAGCCATGTCTTGGGGTCTTTCACCGTTTCATAGAACCTAGAAAGTCATCTTCATTACCTGGGCGGAAGTTAAATTGTGGACATACTGCTCTATCTTGAACAACTTATTTTCAATACCTGTTTGGTTAACTTGAATGCGTTGTACGGCGGCAGCGCGTTCCTCTGGAGTTAGGAACCAGGCATTTGTAGGCGAATCCGGGAAGAAAAGCCTGATAGTTGGATTTAGGTGGAAGTGAGAAAGTTGACCGGAAATTTCCTCACCAGAATAGAATTGATGTCACCAGAGTTATTGTGCCAGTGATGATCATCAGCCTGAATCGACAGTTAAGAGAGTTAAGAGCAATATGTTCGAATTTCGTCATGAAGATGATTGTAATTACCATTGCCAGGGCATGAAGTTGGGCGTGTGGGTATGAAGGACCCCGTAGCTCACGAAGCCTAATATGATGACCGCAAAGCCGTTCATCAAGACTAATCCAGGGACATTAATTATGTCGTATGGGATACGTGGGAGGACTCACACCAATATCCAACACGGCGTGTTTGCTCTGCATGGGTGTAGAACATGGATGTTACAATCATAAATCCAGGTGTTATGGCGGCTTCACAGATGCCGAGGAGAAATCGAACGGCGAAGAGACCGCCAAAGGATGTACATGCAGCATGACAACAGAGGGCTACTGCCCAGAAGAAGATATTGATACTGGTGAAAGAATCAACAGACTACAAAACCAGACTGGTTGGACCTTGATCATACCTCATCCACTTTCCCACAGGAAAACGTTGTAACGCCAGATTCTGAGGGTATTGAAAGACGAGATAACTGAGGTAGAATATTGTACCCAACCAATTGAACTGGGTAGCGTTTAAATGTGCGCTTTCCCTGCGGGATGGACGAGTCTGTAAGAATGAGATAGGAATAGAGAATGATATTACACACAGGATGCCCAGTACGGCTGCCTCGCCAAGTGTAGTTTTGTCCATGAACGTGATCCTATCATGAGATGATACATTGGTGAATCGAGGGTGAAGCGGTGAAATTTGACGTACAAGTACATGACTGAGTGGTCTATGTATCAGTGATGTCAAGTAGAGGAGTGAATTGACTTACTACACATGAAGGGCATGATGTGCCAGTCGATCTTGCGCCTGAACGTATGTAACTATAAGAGGTGACGTTATACGGAGGGAATAGAGGAAGGTTACCTGAGACGGATAGCTTGCTGTTGTGTGAGGACATCTGCACTGGCTATGAGTTTGGCAGCGACATCTACGTCTTGGGCGTCGTAGGCGGAATGGGGAACTTTTTCTTGAGTGTGGTGGTCACTATTAGACGCGTCCATAACCAAGATGGTGGGGAGACGAGAAAGACTTATATAAAAAGGTGGGCATGTGGTTACGGCATTCCTGGTGAAGGGAGGGAGGGAGAAGGTTGGTAACAAGTTACAGTTCGTTCAGAGAAGCCCTGAAGATCGTTCCAAATGATTCTCTTCGTCGAGCTGACTTTGTGTTCAAACTTGTCCTGCCTTAATGTACTATTTAACTTTTTCGCTCTTGTTCATTAGCAGTACTTTCAATAAATCGTTACTGCCCTTTCAGTAAAGGAAAGTAGTCGTCAGCAAAATCACAAAGAGATTGAGATTGTACCAAAACATATCGTCTGACTCCCTCATGGCTGACCCTGACTCCACCAAAACTGACTCCAAAGAATGGGTGCTTGATGCGGAGACAGAGTATCGCTTCGAGCTCGATCCTGGAACTTCTCTAGCTATCAAGGTATGTCACGTCAAGCCCACGGAATAGTCTTTCTTCCTCTTCCCGTACCATCTCAACAACTCCTACCTATAGCTAGTTCGCGGTCACGCTGAGGTCTTCGGCGCGGAGCTTGCAGAAGGAAAATCATATCTATTTGGTTCGGAATGCAAGGCCGCCGTCTTCACCTGGCAGGGTTGCACTCTCGAGATGAGTCTTCTTTAGCCACCTCCAAGCCCTGTGTAAAAGTTTATCATCGGTCCCAGCACGTCACAGGACGCCCTTCCACCGAATATGTCTCAGAAGAAACGCCAATGACTGTATATGCAAATTTACATATGGCATTCGAACAAATGCGTGTCCGCGCACTTCGTGTCCTCCATGGATCTCCAGCTTCCGACCACGATCAAAATACTAATGCAGAACCACCGAGGGTTCTGATTCTAGGTCCAGAAAACTCTGGAAAGACGACCATCTGTAAGATTATGTCCAATTATGCTGTACGCGTAGGGCAAAATTGGTCGCCCCTCCTTGTAAATGTGAATCCAAGTGAAGTGAGTCCTGTGCTTCCCTCTATCTCCTCCTGTCCGTTCGGTTGACTCCATATAAGGGCGCTTGGACGGTTCCTGGGACAATCTCGGCAGCGGCAGTCAGAAGCCCCATCGCAACAGCCTCGCCCGCCAATCCCTTGGGTTCTGCGGCGACATCGGCACCTACAGCTTTCGCATCAAATGCACTCATTCCATTGACTTATTGGTATGGTCACGTAGAGACGAAAAGAAACCCCCACCTACTCGATCGTCTGATTCGGAATCTTGGCATAAATGTCGTTGAGAGATACGACAATGACCCTGAAGGTAGACCGTGCATGCTGCTCTCTGCGATCAGGGCTGAGTTAGGAGTATGCAGCCCGTGTGTCAGGCTTAATCGTCGATACACCGTCCTCATTCGCATCCGGACCTAGTTCTGGATCCAGTACAGACAGTCGTCACACGCTCATCAAGGCATGCATTGATGCTTTCAGAAGTATGTACAGAAGCTTCCTCTTACTCAGCGAAGCGTTACGCAGCGTTAATCCCAGTAAATGTCGTTCTCGTTGTTGGTCACGAGAAGCTCAATGTAGAGATGCAGCGTCTCTATGGCAGTCACCTCACCGTTGTCAAGATACCCAAGTCCGGAGGGGTATTTCTATTTCACCGTATCAAGTTCTTTCTCCTCGATCTCATTCCGTGTTTCAGGTTGTCGAACTTGACCACAGCTACCGGGAACGAGCACGCAATTACCAACTGCATGTGTACATGTACGGTCAAAAGATTGACCCTCCTCTGGATGTATCCTCGGCTGTCGTGGGAGGGGAAGTAGCCACGGAACTCATTCTCTCCCCCTCTTCCACTATTATGAAATTCGGCGATCTCAACATTTACCGCATCGGTGAAGGTGAATGATTCATCCATTGATCCTCGCTTCTCCTCGCCTCTTAACAGTAGCACCAAATCCAAATCCTGTCTAACCTTCTCGTTCCGAAGAAACCATGGCACCCTCCTCGGCCCTACCCATCGGGGCTGCACGCACCTTGTCGGAGATCCAGCCCACCGTGATAGATCCAGCATCAAGCAGTTCAAAGCTTCTTAATAAGGTTCTTGCGTTACTCGCCCCATTTAATGCAGACGAAAACGAGCGATACGACGAAGAACTTCTGGATCTGCACGTCGTAGGCTTCCTTATCATGTGAGTTTGTGGCGTGTAGAAGACTGACTACGCCGTACTCCCCCATTTTCTCTATCGTTTGCCTCGAATCTGACCTATTACGACTTGCTCTCTCGTTCTCAGCACGAATTTGGATCTTCAAAACAAGAAGATGACCGTCCTTGCACCAAATCAGGGATCCCTCGTGGGAAGAACGGCTGTCATCGGGTCTTTCGAGTGGAGAGAATAGATGCGGCGACTTCAGCAAGGCAGATGAATGGTCACCCATGAGCACATGAAATTTACCATAAACCGTATTCTTGACACTACACGAGGCAAAGGAATAGGCGAAGTACAAGTGAAGGTGTATCTTGCCATGCAGGGTCCTGACCCAACTTTGAAGTAAGAAATGACAACATCATGTACTGCCTTACAACCGCGAGAGGTCTCGGCCCCAAACACCCCTGACAAGGTACTTAGACGAGCTGCAACATCGGGTCAATGAACGCCATACCGAATGATCCAGTCAATCATGAGCAACGCTCTCGTCCTGGAAGACACCTGTTCGCTCCAATACACGCTCCTCCAAGCATACATTGCGATCAGACCGCCCATGAATGAGAGCTGTCCCAGATCAAAGACGGCGGCATTGCCAATATATGCCAGACTGCCAAGATGCTTGTATCGGAAAGGCCTGCTGACAGCTTCGTCCAAGTCCTTAATACTGTTGGCCTCCAGTACCTCGCGTTTCGCGACGAGCTTGGTGAGTTTCTTCCCGAGGTATTTACCTTGCTGAGAAGCAACTTGTGCTGTCTGTGATACAGTCAAATTAACACGATGCCACAAAGATAAGTGATAACTGGGATTACTGCGGGCAACGCTGTTATCTTGTTTCCGATCTCTTCCAGAAGCTTGCACAGCTCGTTCAAGGTCAAGCTGTTGTCTGCATCCGAGTCGTATAAGTCAAATAACGTTCGGACCTTTAACAGGCGACCATTCGCATTAGCAAGCAAGTACGGTGGTAGTTCAAGCTCACCTTCTTCATGTGGGACTCGGCCATGGGAATACGTTGTTTGATTCTAGAGACTGTTGCACTATAAGACCGGAAATGCAGATAGGCTGGGCAAAAGCATACCCATGAAATCAAATTCATCGAATTCAATTTTGCCGTTCTTGTCCTTGTCGGCCTCGTCAACTAGTTCGAGAAGATAGCTCACAATGGAGGTTTCGATCTGTTCGACGAATGCATTTAGCATTGATCCGATTTGAATCCATTCAATCACTCACAGTAGCGCAGTCACCAATAGCATACACATCGCCCAGTGGCGCCCCCTTAACACGGAGATGTGCGTCGACCTCGATAGCCTTCTTGTGAGATTGATTGGGCAGAAGACTCGAAATACGCTTCGTGAATGGGTTCATGGCAATGCCAGTCGACCACAGCACAAAATTACTAGGAATTTCATGCTCGGTGATAGTCCCATCAGCGGACCGCACGGTATACACGACATGATCGGGATGGACTGTTTGGACACGCGCGGAAGTGATGAGGTTCACCTCATCACGCCTGAATTTATCCTGCGAGGTGACCTGAATTAGCTACGGTAATGCGTATTTGTGAGACACGATTCACCTCCGCATATCTGGAGATGGCCTCAGAGTACTGTGATACAAAAGGAAAGGCATATCGACCCCGTGTCTTTCGGCTGGAGACAGTGTCAGGACGTACGGTATTTAGAATGTGTTCGCGGGATTGAATAACATGTATAGACACTTCGCTTCGACATATCTTTGGGAACTGGAGACCGCGTGGTCATTAGGGAGCACATCGAGAGATAGAAGCCTACATAGTTCACGATGTCTTCCTGGCAAAAGTCATATATCTCCTGCAGATGCCAACGTCAGGACTTCAAACTGACAGATAAGCCGACCCGGAAAACGCACGGCAGCCGACTCAACACCAGTGGGACCACCTCCACAGACCACGAAACTTAGTAGGCGCTTCCGCTCTTCCGGGGTCGTGGTTGGCAAACTTGCAGTCTCAAAGTTATCTGCAAGGCAGTTCAGACAAATTATAGGGGGTGCATTGGAATGGCGCACCCATGATCCGGCGTCGAATCGCCTGCGCGTCCGATATGGTCTTCAGCTGGAAGCAGTGCTCTAACCCACGTACCCCATGCGTACTGGAGACGGAGCCGACTGCAATAACCAATTTGTCATAACTAGGAAACAACGAGGCAAACTTGAGCGTTACAAGATTTCAAGAACCCGTTACTTACGGAACGTAGATTCTTTGGAGTGTCCCGTCTGAAGCAACTGTTTCGACTTCAAGTAGCCGTTCAGACATCACGAGATCTGTCGCCTTCCCGCAGACCATTTGGCCACGGAGGCGAGCAATGATCTTTCGCATTGGTTCAATCAAACTGCGAACCTGCACCGTACCCACCGCGGCAGCTATGATAAAAGTAGATCAAACAGGGGTAACTGAAATGTTCCGGAAGTCTTACACGGCAAGAGAGGAGTAAATGTGGTGAATGTTTCCGCAGCCACGACGGTGACGTGGTACTCGCCTGGCGACAAGTTTTGCAGGACCGAAACAGCCTTGGGATCATATTTGTGAGTTACAAATGGAGGGCAAAATCATGCACTCTCACCCCCCACCCCCCTCCGACGATGACTAGTTTGGGCTTCTCATTCAGTTTTCTGAATTCCTCATCTTCTTCGTCCGCAAGAAGTGCATTCACCACTGGTAGGTTCTTGGGGCCACCGCGCTGAGGGTGCAATGCTAGGGGTGACACAGGAACGCGGTCGACGTGTTTGTCCGTGTACGTGAATGCATCATGTATGAATATGCCTGCCCCAAGTGCCAGCACGCCCGCTGTGGCTGAAAGTACGAGATAAGAAGTGCACTTTGCGACAAGAAGCGAGCGGCGAAAGAAATGAGATCTAGGACGGGGCTCTAGGGGAACAGTAGGCTTCGTTCGGTTTGAGGTGGGCCCTTCTGCAAAGAATCGTGATGACCGCGAAGGCAGTTGTCGTATGGACGACGTATGAGGCAGCCCTGCTCCGGGACAACGAGTCGCGTGAACAAATTTCAGCATCTTTGCGAGCGAGACTCGCTCGTTCTGCTCAGCTGTAGTGGTGCAGGATAGAAGCAGTTGCTGAATGGAGCAGTTGCAAAGAGAATGACTGTGAACGCGTTCACAACATCAACTGTCTGAGGCTAATACCAATAACAATAACTTATAACGTCACAAGTTTGTTGTCTTGCTCCCAGCCGCCTCAGTGGGACTGCCTGCCTCGCCAGATGGCATACATCTCATCGCAAAAAAAGCACGTATTGGATTACTACGCTAGGTTACAATACGGGATGCAATTCGCAGACAGATGCACTGACGAAGATAGAGTATGATAGGTGCCGATAAAAAGGAGCAAGGGGCAAAGTCCGATGCACACCCGGATGTCAACTAAAGCTTACAGTAATACACAGATCCATGCATGCACCGTGTCCCGGGAGGTGGTGTGCCCTAGTCGATCATCGAGGAACTTTCAGGTGCAGTTGCACCTTCTCGGGTGTGGCATGGTCACCGATAGACCGAAACCAGGTGTTCAAGCTCCTTCACGACCTCGGTCATCGTAGGTCGTTCCGCAGAATCATGAGCCCACATGCGTTCAATGAGTTCTACAACCTCCGCACAATACTGTTTCCGTAAACCGCTGATAGAAAGCCTACAAACAAGTTCGGAAACACGGCCCCAATGGCGCAGCCTAGCAAACTCACCGTTGTCGCTTGCCTCCTACGGTTTCGTAGATAGCATGTTCGTTCATACCCTTCCCAGGAGCCTTCAGATATGCATAGCTTGGCAAAGACAACGTACGTACCTCCCACGGGAACCTCTTGTTGGGGACATGCCACTGCAGCATTTCCCAAAAGACCATGGCACAGGAGAATACATCGACCTTATGGTTATACTTGGGATGGGCGTGCCAGAGCTCTGGTGCTTGCCAATTCACTGTACCAACCACACTGCGAACCATTGAACGTGTCGACTGCTTAACCTTCGCCAGTCCAAAATCCGCAATCTTTGCAGTACCACGCGAGGTAATGAGGATATTTGACGACTTGCAATCCCGGTGTATAACTGAGGGCTTGCGCATGTGAAGATATTCCAGTCCGCGAGCGATATCGAGCATGATGCTTAGCTGCGAAAGGAACGTGCAGATATGGCAATGCGCATGATAGAGGCACACATACAATTTTATACAGCGTCGGTGCGGGAACGTTGCGGATATAATCGAACAAGTCGCCATTCGAGCAGAGTTCGCTCACGATCATGACTGGTGTCTCACGCGTGTTCTCTGGTATACTAACACCAAGCTGCAAAGGCATTTTCAGGTTGGACGCACACGGATGTTGCAAGAGACTTACGAAGCGCACAATGTTTGGATGGTCAAAGCCGCCAAGTAGTTTGAGTTCTTTGATATCCACTAGGAAAGAACTCAGTATATAGCACTGACACGGACGAGAGAACGACAAACTTGAACTCAATTGGTCGCGGAATTCAGCAATGGCCACCCGCCTGCCTTTGAACTTGCCGATGTATACGTCCTTGAAACCACCGCTCCCTATCTTCTCTAGCTTCGTCAGTTTATCTGGAGGTATCTCGCGATCCTCTAGTCCCAGACTCTCGAGGTCGAGTTCCAGCTCAGGTTCCGGCTGACTCTGCTGCTTGTTCGACAAAGGCGGTGTACGCGGTTCATCTTGGTGAACACGGTGCGAGCGCACGAGAACAGGCGGGGTATTGCTCTGACTACGGCTCTTTGTCCTGCGCCGTCCCCCACGAACACGGATTGTTGATGGAGGTCGCACAGTGCCGGTCGACGATGGCGAAGAGAAACCAGTGGCGTGGCGATCGCGCCACTGAAGTAGAGACTGAGCAAGCTGAGGTTTAGTGCCAGCTATGTTCAGGTCACGTGTCTCGCAGAGTCGAACAAGGTCATCGCGACGAAGACGGATCAGAGTCTTCTTGGTGGCAAGGGTAAGGTCGACTTCAGACATCGTCAGTACGGTGAAAATACCAGTGATAAAGACCTACAGTCATCTTCTTCCATGGCATCATCGGCGTCTGCTTCCTCCTCATCCACGTCCTCGCCTTCAGCATCGACATCCGCATCAACAGATTCAACTTCTAGGTCAACATCTTGTTCGTCCTGCTCCTGCTCCCCATCGCACTCATCCTCACCACCAACGATTTTCCCACTCCGTAATTTCCGAGGCGCAGTCTCCATAGGATCTGGTAAATTGTCCACATAAACATCGTCCTCATCATCGTGACGACTCTCCTCCTCCTCCTCCTCCTCCTCCTCCTCCTCTTCTTCTTCTTCTTCTTCTTCTTCTTCTTCTTCTTCTTCTTCTTCTTCTTCTTCTTCTTCCTCTTCCTCTTCTTCTTCTTCTTCTTCTTCTTCCTCTTCTTCCTCCTCCTTCTCTATCTCCACTCCTGCATCATCCTCGACGTGTTCTTCTTCCTCTTCATCGTCCCCCTCACCCCCATCGTCACTTGGTGGCGTGTGCGCGTGCGGTCTGCGTGGTCTCAGACGCCACTTGACAGGTGTCTGTCGACCGTTGACAGGCGGCGGCGAAGGCGAAGGCGACGAAATCAACTCATCCACCTCCTCTTCATCATCCATCGACTGATTAGCCTCCACCTCACGTTCTGGAGGACAGACCTTGCCTCTTGCTTTCAGACGTGGCGTTGCATCAGTGTCATGGTCCACGATATCACTGTTGACCTTGTCTCTGCTCCGGAGCCGGCGAGGACTAGGTGATGGAGCGGCGATTTTTTCCTCAAGCTCGGCAAGGTCCGTGAGTTCACTTTCTTCACCAGACGCTGCAGGTGACCGTACTTGGACATCTTCACTGAACTCGACTTGCCTAGCCTTGCCCCTGGTTTTCGTTGAGGAACCTTGTGAGGCCGTTCGCCCATCACCAGAGGACTTGCGCATGCGAAGGCGTGTAGCAGGTGGTGACGGAAGAGGATTGAATGAACTGAGCGTCGGAGAGGAACGACTCGAGGTCGAGCGCGTGTTTCGTCGTCTGTGAGCAGATTAAATGGAATGATGTCAATAACAGGTGCTTATGCTGACCTGTGAGCAAGATCAACATCATTCTTCGACTTTGGAGCCACGCTTAGTTCGGCGGGATGGATGTTAAGTTGACCGAGAGATAGGCTACGCGCCTTCAGGGCACGCGTGGTCAGCTGACCCATACCATTGACGGTAGCACGTCTCCTAAGCCCTGGGAGGGCCCGGTGCATGGATCCAACATCAGTCTCTTCATCACCAGCGATATTACCGTCATCTGAAGAATAATCGCTTGAATTGTCACCACCCCTACCTGGAGGCGAAGAGGGTGGAAGTGATGCAATGTCGTCGCGTGCAGCTACGATGGCTTCGACTAATTCTGGCTTTGTGAAGGATTCCGTGTCATCGGAGAGGCCAGCCGCGACATAAAGACACACGAGCTCGTCTTTCCGCAGCCGCAATAGTTGTCTGGGAGGTGCTTCGTTGATCAGGAATTCGTCCGCTATTACACAGTTAGTATCAGATGAGACATGGGCGGCCTCGGCTCACATGACTCCTCTTGGTCGCTGTCGGCATCGGAGTCATCTGATTCGCTCCATTGACGTTGTACATCAACATCCATCGAACTAACTTCATCGTCGGTTTCAGAATCCACTGCAATCGATTTCCGCCGCTTCGGTTTGCCGGACCCACGCAATGGACGACCATGCGCGTGCGTGTTCTCATTGACAGAAACAACGCGTTTTCTCTTCGAGCCGACGACCTCATCGAGACTCCGGCTGACATCGCGCATGTTACTTTTATGCAAGAGATATTGACGGGAAGGTAACCGTCGTAGATTTGGCTGTAGAGCAGCCAGGATGGGACGAATAGGAACAGCGTCTGAGGGTGCGGACACGCGCGAGGCGTGGGAATTGAGAGTTGACCTTTGGAATCTAGTAACGAAAGCGAGAGCGCGTTTTGCAGCGGACGAATGGCGAAGTGAATACTTTGTTTTCCGATTGTGACTGCTGGATGAAGAAGCAGAAATTCTATGCGGTGAACGGCGTCGAGCCATGCCAGTAGTGAGAACAATAACCAAATCTAAACCCCTTCACGGTCGACCCCGTGCCGACTGTTACCCCAACTCCAACTACGATTCCAACCAGTCCAGATCGATCAAATGTCTAGTCGTCGTCAGCGTCGCGGAGGACGTTGTCGTCGTGTCCTGTCGCCGTTGTTGTCGTCGCTGTAGACTATAGTGTTCGGTTTGTTTGGCTCCTCTTTGTCCTCATGTTATTGCCACACGCAAAACAAAGCCAAGCAGACTGTGGCGTGGATTTTACAAGAATATGTGCAAAAGAAAAGGAAATTTGTTCGAGAGTTCCCACACACTTTTTGTGAGGAAAGAAATCGTTATGTAAATGATGGAAGTTTTCGCCTGATTTCATGACATGAGTGTACACTGAGTTCTATAAATCCCGCTTGCACACGTCCCCTCCCTCGCAAATTTTCTTGACCTCGCATTCCCGCCATAATGCTGCTCAAGTTTTCAAAATCAGACATACTAAATTCATCTCTTGTATACCCCGAGACTGGCGCACCCACTTATACTATTCTCACTCGATCGCATTTTATTCGGCCAGGAGATAAGGATTCGGACACAGAGAGCGAGGATGAGGCTGCCGAAACTCGTAGGACAATCATATTCAACAAGGGCGGTGTCAGTGTGGCAGAGATTGGGTGGGAGGGGCGGCGACCCATAGAGATCACCATTGGACAAGAAAAAGTCAGCATCAAGGGGATATTTGGCTGTCAGAGTGCTATTTTATCGTGCGCCGCGTCTTCACTCTGCTTGTTGGTCTGAATTCGAACCTCTTCCGCTCAGTTACAACGTCCTCGGGATACCCGCACGCTTTGACACTGAATTTTTCTGGATGGCCGGGCCAGATGGACTTACGGTGGGTGAAACTTGCCCTTGTCTAGTGCCGCACGTCTGACGACTTCATAGCTCTTGGACTATGACTCTAACCAAATCAAGGGACAATTCCATGTCAACAGTCTCCGCGTTGGTGAACGTTTCATTACAACACCAATATCAGGCTTAGGCCACGACTATCTTGAATTCGAGCCGCATCCGCTAGCATCAAGAGAAGAGCTCATAGGTACTTTGTTCCATAGTCCTGATCGCTCGCCAGCCCTTGTTCACTGCGCCTACAGTTACTTTCATACTGATGGAGATACTCCGTCGGGGGCGATTCAATCAACATTCAGACACCTTCGATCGACCTAAACTTTGGAGAAGTAGATCCTTGGCAAACCTCAGCAAACGATTACGACGCGGTACGATATAATGAAGCTGTCTTATCTGGAAAGGATTTGGCATATATATGCATGTAGATGATGGTCAATCTTTTGCCGCTGTGTTTTCTTTTTCTCCGTTTCTGTACTTGTAACGATCACTAAGTTCTAACCTTGCTTTCGTCGCTCTTTTTATCTGTAGTTATATACATGAAGCAACCTGATTGTCTCTGACCCATGCATCGCTCTTCTGTGGTCCACTTGTGCAGTCCCAAAGGACGACAAAAAATCTGGTGACGTTTTGATTTAATGCACAATCTGAGAGGGGCCTTACCAAAAGCGATATTCCCTTTGTCTCGCTCCAGAGACGGGGTGAAAGGGATGGTCAAACTTGGATTGCTCCAATATATTTCTGTCTTGACGTGATTTTAGAAAGGTGTCAAGCGGATGTCATGTTGTCGATAGTGACGCCCCGACACCAACAGTATGTGACCAACAGTGCACGCTGCTCCAGTGCTCCCTGCACCTATCTTCTCAGCAGGTCACCAGCAAGCACAAGGTGGCACGACCTCATCTGCTTACCTTTTAGAACGTCGGTATCTACTCACGTCCTGCAGTCGCTATGCCTACATACGCTGAAAATGTATACTTGGCTCGCAGTAATTTTACTGGTAAATATTGTCGACCTTGTACATCTTGCTGCTCGACACGGGTGACACCCCGTCCTCCCCGTATACTTTCTCAACCTTGTACATCTTCGACGTAGACTGGGGCTCAACTCCTGACGGTGCAGGTGTGGCAGCAACAGCACCTTCGACAGCCACAGCATCCTTGCCTGCCTTGCTCGCTAAACCTGCAGCGCGCCCATCCGGAATTTTAATGAACTCCAGTTTCCCGTCCTCCGCGGTCCCATCAAATATGAAGTATCCTTTCCTCTCAAATTGGATTATTTCTCCCTTTTTGAGCGTCTTCACATTTGCATCTGCCAGCGCCTCTTCGCGGAACTCGGTCACAGATGGGACGAAGTCTTTCACGTCGTCCTCTTCCTCAAGCTTCTTCTTTGTGATGAGGTAGTCATAATCCAGGAGGGTGACGTCGGCCATTGGATAGGTGTCTGTGGGTTGGGCGAGCCAGGTGATCTTCTTCTTGGTCTTGCGGAAGTCGCCATCGAGGTTGAGGCTCATGGTGAGCGAGGTCACTTCACCGTTGGGCCCAACCGTCTTTGAGCGCACGAAGGCGTTGCCCCAGTCCATGAGGGTGATCTGGCAGAGTCGTATGGTTCCGACCATGAATCATGAAGTTGAGATCAGCCTACCTCCTCCTGATCCTCGAATAAAGCAGCATCCTCTTGCTCAACCAAAATTGTAGACGAGTAGACCGTTTGCTTCTCGCCGACTTCTGGGTTCTTCTTGTGGCGAGGGAGCGTCTTCACTTCGGGCTTGACAGGGCCATCTGTGATCGTGACAGGTACACTGTGAAAATTCAGCAATTAGCATTTCAACATTCGTCCATGCAAAACGAGTGCAGCGGCTTACTATTTCTCCCTGACCACGGCCCAGAACCGAGGGGCGATTGGATCGATTACCTTTTTGTTGAGAGCCCAGATTGAGTCCCACTCGAGAGAGACGAGGGATTGCGAGGGGCCTTGGGAAAGCATAAATTGGGTGAGAGCCTCCACCGTCATGCCACGGCGACGAATGCCTGCCTACAGTATCAGCACTGATCGAAGCATCAATACTATCGCGCTGACCTCGAACGGTAGGAAATCGCGGATCATCCCACCCTTTGACAATTTTGTTATCAACGAACCAGTGTAATTTACGTTTGGATAACAAGGTATATATGAAATTCAGCCGACTTTCGCAAAAGTGATTAGTATAAACTAACAGAGGATTTGGAGACAACTGCCAACCTGAAGTCCCATATATGGACAGGGCGCACACCCAATGCCTCAATCATCCAGAAATATTGCGCGTTTCGTTCGCGATACTCCATGGTCCTCAGTGCGTGGGTAACTCCCTCGAGCGAATCAACGATGGGGCAGGCGAAGTCATAAGTAGGGTATATCTTCCACTTCTCACTGTGAATTCAGAGCAAATGAATGAGCACATGCGCTAGTGATAGACAGTATGGCTCACCCTGTGCGGTGGTGAGGAATGACGTTGCAGCGGTAGATGACGGGGTCCCGAAGAGTTTTGTTCTGGTCATCCACGCTGATCTTTGCACGGAGACACCATCGGAGACCCTCCACTGTACCAACTTTCATTTCCGCAAAATGCTTTAAATTGTTCTCGACCGAGTCATCCCGATGTACAGAGGCAATTCCCTTTCCACGCTCCTCGCGCATCTACCGGAGATGTTAGCAGCGTTAAGACAGAGCACATGAATATCATACCTGAGCTTGTTCAGTGTCGTCGGTGTACGCCTTGCCTGTTTCGATCATCTTGATTGCAAGGTTGTAGATCTGGTCGAAATAATCCGAAGTGTGGCTGATGGTGTCACCTTTGATCCCCATCAAATTTAAATCCTCTAAAATCGTCTCTTCAAACTCGGTCTAGAGCGGCCCGTCAATATTAGATCACGGTCTGATCTGACAGATGAACAAACGCACTCTCTCTCTGGTCGGATTCGTGTCATCGAAGCGGATGATCATCTTTCCTTTGTACATTTTTGCGAAGTACTGGTTCAGCACTGCAGCTTTAGCGTGGCCAATGTGCAAATACCCGCTGGGCTCGGGAGGAAAGCGTGTGACGACCTCGCCTTCTTTCGCATTCTGAAGACCCAGCGAAAAACTGGCAGCAGTCTTTGTATTCCGGGCTTTGTTCGCCTTGGCCGTCACGATGCTAGAGAGAGCAGCTTGAGTCGATTCAAGGCTTTCCAGGTGTGAGAACCATCGCAGGGCGTGGACGTGTTGTCCGTTTTTAAGCAGACCAAGCGTTTTGACGGAAGCTGATGAAATAGCCACTTAAATATTTTTTACAACACAGATGGGGACAACGTACCTCTGATAGTTCCCCAGAGCATCCAGTCTGCTGCGGTGATGTCGTGACCGACAAGGAATGTACGGTACACGAGGTGATTGTCTAGTGAGTCAAGAGCGGTGAGGATGTCAGGAACAGCCGTAATAGTCGGGAGTGTCTTTGCTAATGCGAAGTATGTTGCTGCCTAGGACTAGAATCAGGCTCGAGACTATGAAGCGAAATTTGATGCGGCCGACATTTGTGCTATCCCCGTCTAGGCCACCTAGCTCAGCCAGAACCTTTACTATCTCTTCTTCGGTAGTATACTGAGCTCCATCTAGATCAAGTGATGCACCTATAGCAGTCTCGTGAAAGTTGAACTCGACTTTTTGAATGTAGGACGCGACTGCAAGGGCAGCGAAAGGAAAAGGAGACGTCTTGGTCGACAATGTTAGAGACATGGTTGAACGCTGAACGCGAGTCAAGTTTGAAGGATCTCAATCAGGTGCGGATGTGATCATCTAGGATCGCGAGCTGGCGAACTGACTTGATCTATTACGCTGTGTGCCTGGCATATCCCTATATGTCTCATATCCAAAATCATCGATTTCGGGGGGTTATGTCCGCACTTTCTGGTGGGTGTTCCGTCGGCATCTGTACTTAGACATCGGTTCATCCGTCCGCAAAAAAAAATGGATGTTTTGCCAGTTCTGCGAAGTACATGTCCGTCCGCACACTGGGATGCAAGATTGATTTGCGTGCAACTTGTCAGTACACTAGTTACAGTTCCCAGATCTGTCCGCACACCAGGATACAAGGTTGGTTTGCATGTACATGTACGAGGTAACATGTTAATCATTCCCTCACGGTGACTGAGGTCACGGCAACAATATCACTACGACAACTACGACACCAATAATTAGACCAGATCTGATGTCTCTGACTCGTCTGACACCATATCCGGAATCACCTTTGGTGATTGACTTATCCGTGTATGACAAGGATTAGGTACACCGTGCTATGCACGTATTTAATTAATTTTTAAAAGTAGTTAATTAATATAATATAATAATATTTAATATATGTTATTTTATAAGAATAGTAAATTTTATTTTTGAATCAAGTTTACAGATGGTTCTGTAGTAAACCTGCAAAGTTTAATAATTCAAGGTTCAATTCCTTCTTAACTCTATAATTTTAATACTAAGTTGTCTTAGTTCAATGGTTAGAACAACAACATTCTTCTAAAGTGTCAATTTTGGTTTGAATCCGAAAGGGAATATAAAAAAATTACTCGGATAACCCAAATGGGGATGTACCAGCATTGGCTGAGATGACTCCTATCAACATTTCATCCTTTACTTCATTCTCCTTCTCATCCCTGCTCACTCATTGTGTCGTCATCTCCCTACATTGACCTATGCATGCACGCACTCAGCCTTGGTTCCTGCTATTGTCATGCATCGCCGTTCCTAATGTCCTCACATAATACCTGTATTCCAAGTCTCTCAGACCCTTGCAACAACATTTCCTGTGTCAACATGCTCCTGCCCTTGTGTCTCAATCAAGCCACTCCCTAAATGCTGCTTCCCTACACTGCATCACACGTGGCTGAACACATGTAGGAAACATGTTTAAAAGTAAGTAGTTTTGTTGGAAGAGCACTTTTCTACTAACACTCATCAACTTGCTATGTCCTCTAAACAATCAGGTCAAACAGGAAGCCATCTCATCAACAAGTCATTGGGTGTTGACATGGAAGACACACCTATACTTCCATCAAGAAGTAGCAGGCTCATCCTTCATGGACAGCCACTCAGCCACCAGCAGTTGTTGTGAAGCATCGACACTGCCTTGCTGCTGTGAGGGTCTGTTCCCCAGAGCAGCAGCATGATCCAGCCTCCGTCTCCTCCATTTGAGTCCAGTACACTCTTCTTTGACAGCCAGGAACCTTGCGAGCTACCCTTGCTACTGTCAAATCCGGGTTCAATCCCAGAATTCCCGGATAGTCTGGAGTGCATGGAACAGCGGAGTCGGTTGGGAATCCCTGAGGGGGGTTGGAGGGGCAAGGAACTTTGGCTTCAGCTTATGTGCTGTGCCCCTGTATGAGTTCTGTTCCTTAATTTCAGAGCAGAGGGTCGGAAGACAATCCTAAGGTCAACTTAAGGACTGAAGTGGGTTTCAGAGTGAAGTGGAAATTTCGCAGGAGAGAATGGGATTTAGTTGATATTTGAACTGAGGAAATATCGGAGAGTACATGTGGGTTTATATACTGAAGAGTCCAGAAGATATAAAACTGTTAAAGTATGTCGGACGAATTGGGGTTTTGGGTTTCTGGAACAAAGTAAGGGATGAATTGAAATGGTGTCAGAATGGTGGAATAATAACTGAGGGCAATGGCGCAATAATTGTGAAGCAGGGGGAGAGGGAATTATCAATAGGAACTGCAGATGTCAAGAAATGTCAAAGGAAAGAGACATATGTCAAGAGATAGCCGAGATAGGAGTATGAAAGTCCGGGATGGGAAATATGGGGTTTGGAATATCTGATGAAGGAGAAATCTTCTAAGGTAAAGTCTGAGGCTCGGGATTCGGGATTTGATCATAGGGGGCCAGAATTGGGCCGGATGGGTTAGGAAAGCTTCGGGATGTGACAGTTACACAAAATGGCTGCATCACAGGTACTGAGCACCAAGGCTCTTGATGTAGTGGTGGAATACTGATATGTCCTTGTGGGCATCAGGACAGCCTTACGGCTTGATCCTTACCTCTGGGTCTTGCAGGATTGGGATACAACAGAGGAGACTCTTAGTGTAAAGAATTAATTGCTACTGCTGTGAGTGGAACTAACTCTTTTGAAGGTTGGATCCTACTGCCATGTAACACTGCTGCCGCACAGTAACTATGACTATGGTATTACCTGCACGTGCCCCAAGTGGAAGGCTGTGATGTCCTGCCTCCACCAAGATGTCTTCTGAGCTCATACCAGTGAGCTATAAGCTTTGTCTCAGGTTGCCCCCTCTCTGACGGCACCTGCTGTGTTAGTTCATGCTACACCTTTCAATGATAGGAACATATTCTCATGCTTGTCATTGGTGGGTCGCCATGAATCAGGCAAGCATATCATCGTCTCTATGCAGTGAGATGGTTGCTGGCACTGTGAACCCTGTTGTTACTATGATGCTTGTAAACACAAGTCCCATGCCATCACCTTTGCAACTGAAGTGTCAAGTCCGGGTTCAATCCCGGAATTCCTGGATAGTCCGGAGTGCGTGGAAGGGCAGAGTTGGGCGGGAATCCCTGAGGGGGGTCGAAGGTGTAAGGAACTTTGGCTTCAGCTTATGTGCTGTGCCTCTGTACAAGTTCTGTTCCTTGATTTCAGGGCAGAGGGTTGGAGATCAATCCTAAGGTCAACTTAAGGACTGAGGGGGTTCAGAGTGAAGCGGATCAGGAGAGAACAGAATTTAGTTGATATTCAAACTAAGGAAATATCAGAGAGTACAAGCGGGTTTATATACTGAAGAGTCTGAAAGATATAAAGGTGTTAAAGTATGTTGGACAAAACGGAGTTTTGGGTTTCCGGAAGAAAGTAAGGAATGAATCGGAATGGCGTCAGAATGGTGGAATAATGACTGAGGGCAATGGCGCAATAATTGCAAGGCAAGGGGAAAAGGAATTATCAATAGGAACTGTAAATGTCAAGAAGTGTCAAAGGAAAGTGACATATGTCAAGAGATAGCCGAGATAGGAATATGAAATCCAGGACAGGAATGCAAAAGTCTGGGATGGGAATGTGGAAAGTCTGGGATGGGAATGTGGAAAGTCTGGGATGGGAAGTATGGGGTTCGGAATGTCTGATGAAAGAGAAATCTTCTAAGGTAAAGTCTGAGGCTCGGGATTTGATCATAGGGGGCCGGAATTGAGCCGGATGGGTTAGGGAAGTTTTGGGATGTGACATGAAGCTAGCCTCATTGCTAACACGACAGGGACAAGTTCTAGCAATGATGAGCTGGACGACGATGAGAATTTCCTGTTGATCAGAGCTGCCAGTTGTGATGGTGGGCTAGGAGAATGACAATTAATATTGTATCTTCCCATTCCCCCTCAATGATGGTGCTTGCTTTTGTATGAGCCATCTTGACACTCACCTCACATGAGTTGTAACCTCAGCCACTTTCTCCTTGATGAGACTTCAAGATGTTCGTGTGGCCTAACATCAGGAAAAGGAATGGCCATATATAGGATTATCCTTTATAAATACCCTACAATTAACATCAGAATGATACACACCTAGCTCATGTCAGATAATCCAGGACTGGGATGAGAGCATAGATCAAAACCTATCAGTCATATTGTACAGTTAATATAAATCTATACAATTGGTGTAGATTATCAATATCTGCAGTGTCATGAGGAGCACTCTGATTGTGTTTGCATGCATGATCAGTTTCAAAAGGGTTGCAAAAATTATTCAGCACTATCTTCTTTACCAGGGAATATCTTTTGTTCTTTATTTTTTATATAAAAGAAATTATTATAGATCACTTAACATCACTTCATATATATCCTTGTGTAAAACATAAGATACAGTGACTCCATAAACCATTGCAATGTTTGGCCTAAATGTGATGTGCAAGGCATATCACAAAAGGGCATGAGAATCTTCCTTAGCTCTGGTGACATGCATTCACTGCGGAAATGAGATTTTAGCCAGACACAAATTGTACTAGGCCAATTGATAGAACTGTAGCCAAAACATACCAGCATGTTTATCTGTACTGAAACCAGAGGAGTCACTACGTGAGAACAAAATCAGCCTTAATCTGACCCATATCCGCAGGCCAGATAGCATTCATGACCCACAACTGTACTGCTTGTGTTATGATGGCTATCCACCCACAAACTAGACCCCAAGTCCCATGGCATTACTATCCATACCTCCAGATTTCAGACCACTTTTTTTTTTTTTTCAGCAAGTACCCATTGGAAGCGGCTCAAATGCCATCATCTGTCACATCCTGAAACTTTCCCAACCCATCCAACACACTTCTGGCCCCTTATGATCAAATCCTGAACCCCGAGCCCCAGACTTTGCCTTAAAAGATTTTCTCCATCATCTGATATTCCAAATCCTGTATTTCCTGTCCTGGACTTTTGTACTCCTATCTCGGCTATCTCTTGACATATGGTCCTTTCCTTTGACATTTCTTGACATTTACAGTTCCTATCAATACTTCCCTTTCCCCCTGCTTCACAATTATTATGCCATTGTCCTCAGTTATTATTCCATCATTCTGACACCATTCTGATTCTTCCTCTTTGCTCTGGAAACCCAAAACCCCGATTTGCTCAATATACTTTAACAGTTTTATATCTTCCAGACTCCTCAGTATATAAACCCGACTTTACTCTGTAATATTTCCTTAGTTTGAATATTAACTACATCCTCTTCTATCCTCCAAAGTCTCTGCTTCACTCTGCCACCTCTTTCAGTCCTTGAGTTGATCTTAGGATTGTCCTCCAAACTTCTGCCTTGAAATTAAGGGACAGAACTCATACAGGGGTGCAGCACATAAGCTGAAGCCAAAGTCCCTTGCCCCTCCAACCCCCCTCAGGGATTCCTGACTCCCTTCGCCTTTCTGCATGCTCCAGACTTGACATCATTGCAACATATCCGTACCAAAAAATGTCAGGGTCATAGGTAGATTAATCTTTCTTTTGTATATTCAGCACACTCATTAATTGGTTTCAGATCCTAACAATCTGAGCGCTACAGAATCAGAGAGTGCACTGTTGTCACATCCCGAAACTTCCCTAACCCATCCGGCCCAATTCCGACCCCCTATGATCAAATCATGAATTCCAAGCCTCGGACTTTACCTTAGAAGATTTCTCTTTCATCAGACATTCCGAACCCCATATTTCCTGTCCTGGACTTCCACATTCCCATCCTGGACTTTCCGCATTCCCATCCCGGACTTTTGTATTCCTATCTCGGCTATCTCTTGACATATGTCACTTTCCTTTGACACTTCTTGAGATTTACAGTTCCTATTGATAATTCCCTTTCCCCTTGCCTCGCAATTATCGCGCCATTGCCTTCAGTCATTATTATTATTCCACTGTTCTGATGCCATTCCGATTCATTCCTTACTTCCTTCCAGAAACCCGAAACTCCGATTCGTCTGACCTACTATAACATCAACATCTTTATATCTTCCGGACTCTTCAGTATATAAACCTGCTTGTACTCTCCTATATTTATATTTCCTTAGTTTGAATATCAACTAAATCCCATTCTCTCCTGATCCGCTTCACTCTGAACCCCCTCAGTCCTTAAGTTGACCTTAGGATTGATCTCCAACCCTCTGCCCTGGAATCAAGGAACAGAACTTGTACAGGGGCACAGCACATAAGCTGAAGCCAAAGTTCCTTACACCTCCGACCCCCCTCAGGGATTCCCGCCCAACTCTGCCCTTCCGTGCACTCCGGACTATCTGGGAATTCCGGGATTGAACCTGGACTTGACAGGATATTCGAACTCAAACCTCTATGAGTTTGCTAACATCATATCTTTACCGCATGTCTAGAACTATCCAGACTTGTGCCCAAACACACAGTATGCAAAGCATCGACACAGCTCAGTCAGAGGCAGCCCAAGAAGATGCCCTGCACTCCCTGATGACCTCGCGTTGAGGCCTTGATGTTGCCAAACAATTCCAAAGCTTTTCCGCTCGTCGTACATCAACCTCCATCTCAAATCCTCTCCACCCCTACTCCTGCAGGTTGTCACCCCTCTGGGGGCGCCCCAGACCCCTCTGATGATGGGAACAGCAGCGACCCCAACCCCGACCTCTCTGATGATGACAATCCCTTTGACAACAATCCTGCCAAACCCTATCATGGCGCTTGCCAACACAGTTTGCAGCCTTGCTGAGTTATTGCGCTGTGACCACAAATCCAAAAACTCCTGATCTCCACTCACAAAGGTGCAGGAACCCAACACCTTCAATGGGACTGACCCTCGCAAGCTGCGGGCCTTCCTGGTCCAATGTGAGCTGAACTTCCAGGACCGTCCCTGTGCATTCCGGACTGACCGTGCGAAAGTCACCTTCACCCAGTCTTACCTAAAAGGTATGGCCCTCGAATGGTTCGAGCCTGACCTCCTCCAGATGGACAATTATCAGGAATTTGTCCTTGAGCTCCAGACCAACTTCGGCCCCCACAACCCTGTTGGTGATGCCAAACACCAACTCAACCACCTATCCATGAAAGACTCTCAGCATATCAATAAATATGTGGTGGAATTCAATTGCCTAGCCTCCCAGGTCCAGGGTTACGGCGAGGGAGCCCTCCGACATCACTTCTACAATGGACTTCCGGATCACATCAAAGACGAGCTTTCCTGCATCGGAAAACCATGCACCCTAGGAGAACTCCGGACCCTCTCCCAGACTATCGATGGGAGATATTGGGAACGCAAGTCCAAAGTCGCTTGCCAAACCCGACCCTTGGGAAACCAGTGCTCCAACTCCAAAAGCACTCCCACTACCTCATCTCCGAAACCCGCCACTTTGTCCAACACTTCTGCATCATCGTCGGCAAAGTCCTCCGCCCCTACCCCAAAACCCGTATCCGACCTCTCCAGCAAACTCGGGAAGGACGGATGCCTCACCTCCGAGGAACGCAAACACTGCTTTGATCTCAAGCTGTGCATGTTCTGCGGAGTCGCCGGACATGTAGCTAAGGATTGCCAGAAGTCCACTTCCTGTGCATCCAAAGCCCATGCAGCGAAAACCTCCCCCGCTCCGGAAGCCAAACTGGGGGCCTCTTCCCCTGAGGCAAAAAATTAGGGCGCAGCCTTCCGGACTCCGCATGGGAAGGAGGCTGCATTGAATCCCACCATGCACTTATGGAGACCCGTCTCAATGCATCTGCTCTTTATGATCCCAAGGCCCTTATGCCTCTTGTTTCTCTTCCTGACTTTTCCAAAATTTCCGCTTTTCCCGCTTTGTTAGATTGTGGTTCTACTGATTGTTTCATTGATACTACTGTCGTTGACAAGCATCATTTTCCAACATACTTTGTTCCTCCTATTTCATTGAAACTTTTTGATGGTACTTCCAATTCTACGATTACCCGTGCTGTTGACCTTTCTGTTCATTTCCCTTCTGGCTTTGTCACCTCCGATACATTTTATGTTACTCCATTGGATTCATCTTGTTCCCTTGTTCTAGGACACAACTGGCTCACCCGCTACAATCTGTCAATTGACTGGGTACTGGGCAGTATTACTTTCCAAATGGCGGCTCAAGACTTGCCAATGCCCCCAACATTGCCTCTGGAGATTCCGGACTCCGTTCCCCTATTTCACTCCGACACTCCCAACAAGCTGCCTTGCATAGCTCCTTGCATCTCATTTGTCAATGCTGCCACCTTTGTGCGTGCATGCAAACTCGATGGCTCCGAGCAGTTCAGCATTCACCTCTGTCCTCAGGACTCCAAACTCCGTTCTGTATCCCAGGACTCTGGCATTTCCGAAACTCCCAAAGAAGTCGATCTGTCCTCTGTCCCTCCAGACTATTGCAATTTCCCCAATGTCTTCAGTAAGCGCAAGGCTGACACCCTCGCGCCCCACAGGGAATTTGATCTCAAGATTGACTTAGAGGAAGGTGCTTCCCCTCCTCTCAGGACTGTTTACCTGGTTTCCGCTACAGAACTCGAGTCCCTCCGGGAATTCATAGATGAACACCTCAACTAGGGTTTCATCTGTTAGTCCAAATCTGCCCATGGCACTCCCATCCTCTTTGTCCGCAAGAAGGATGGATCCCTATGCCTCTGTGTTGATTTCCGAGGACTCAACAAAATCACAAAAAAAGACCGCTACCCCTTACCCCTGATCTCCGACCTCCTTGATTCCCCTAGCCGCGCCAAGGTATACACCAAAATTGACCTCCACCATGCATACCACCTTGTCCACATCGCTCCCAGGGATGAATGGAAAACTGCCTTCCGGACTCACTATGGCTCGTACAAGTGGCTGGTGATGCCCTTTGGGCTCACCAATGCCCCTGTGGCCTTTCAGCGCTTCGTCAATAGCGTCTTTGCAGACCTCCTAGATGTCTGCGTCATGGTCTACCTCGATGACATCCTCATTTATTCCAACAACATGGCTTCTCACAAAGAACATGTCTGGGAAGTCCTCTGGTGTCTCTGGAAACATGGACTTTATGCCAAATCAGAGACATGTGAGTGGCACTCGGACTCTGTTGAATACCTGGGCTACCGTCTCTCCTCCCAGGGATTGACTATGTCCCCGGAGAAAGTCCAGGCAGTCCAAGATTGGCCCAAGCCCCAGGAAGTCAAGGACATTCAGTCCTTCCTCGGGTTCGCCAACTTCTATTGTCACGTCATCTTCAACTACTCCAATATTGTTGTCCCGCTCACCCGACTCACTTGGAACAATGCCCCCTGGTACTTCGACGATTCCTGCCACTCCGCCTTCACACAACTCAAAGACGCCTTCACCTGAGCCCCTATCCTTACTCACTGGATTCCAGACTGTCCTATTATGGTCGACACCAACACTTTGGACTATGCTATCGTGGGAATCCTCTTGATCTGGTGCCTGGACGAGGAATTCCGCCCCGTTGCATTCTACTCCCGCACCCTGACAGCCCCAGAACTCAACTATGACACTCATGATAAGGAGCTTGCGCCCAAGCTAAAACTTCTAGACACCGCCCCTATGGAATGCTCAAGCAGCTCCCAATCCCCAAAAAGCCCTGGAACTCCATTTCCATGGACTTCATCAAACAACTTCCCTCTTCTAGCAGATATACCACAATCCTTGTAGTCATTGACCGCCTTTCCAAGCAATCCATATTCATTCCCACTCACGACACTATTGACTGTCCGAGCCTCGTGAAATTATTCCTGCTCCACGTGTTTTCCAAGCACGGAGTTCCCTCCCATATCACCTCTGACCGGGGTTCCGAGTTTGTCTCCCACTTCTTCCGTTCCCTCAGGAAAGCCCTAGACATCCGACTTCACTTCACTTTGGGATACCATCCTGAAGGCAACGGGCAAATGGAATGCACAAACCAGACCCTCGAGCAGTACCTCCGAATCTACTGCAACTACCAACAGGACAATTGGTCGGAGCTCCTACCCCTCGCGGAATTCACCTACAATAATGCCCCTAGTGCTACCACAGGCATATCCCCGTTCTTTGCTAACAAAGGCTACCATCCCAACGCCTCAGTCTACCCTGAAAGGGATTTGACCTCATCCCGCGCCCGCGAATATGCAGTCGACCTACAGGAACTCTACGAATTCCTATGCACGGAAATAGCCCACGCTCAACAACACTACCAAGGACCCACAGATTCCCAAAGACTCCCTGCACCGGACTTCCGGATTGGAGACCAAGTGTTTGTCAAGGTGAAGTATTTCCATTCCACTTGCCCTTCCAAGAAACTCTCGGAAAAGAACCTCGGCCCCTATCCCATCATCGCTCAAGCTGGACCCCTGTCCTTCACCCTCTGACTCCTGTACTCCATGCGCGCTGTCCACCCCATCTTCCACGTCTCCAAGTTGGAACCCACAACTCCGAACACCATCCTGAATCAGGTCCAACCCCCACCTCCCCCAGTCGAAGTTGATGGAGAACCCAAATACGAAATCTCCGAAATCCTAGACTCCAAAATCAACCGGCGACGCAGGAATTGCCAACTCCTGTACCTGGTAAAGTGGGCAGGTTACAAAGTGACTGATGAAGAAACTTCCTGGATCCTTGCAACCGAGCTCGCTCACGCATCAGAACTTGTCTCGGACTTTCACTCCACATATCCTGGAAAGTCTGGACCCCTAATTCGCTCGGATGAGGGCAGAAACACAAGTCTTTGATTCACCAAGACAAAAAACTACATAAATTGTACATGAGGAGTCTGATGGGATGTTCTATGCTACTTCTCCATCTCCATCTTCCTCACCCCCCTCCTCACCCTCATCCTCCTCCTCATCCCCATCCTCCCCATCTGTCCCCTGACCTCCCTGATCATTCTCCCTCTCTTTCCCCTTCCACTCCGACACCCCCTAGCCTTCTCTGGACTCCCCGAACTGGGACCCCTGAGACACCAGGAAGGCCGCCAGGCTGTCCAACAGTACCTGTCGGATTCCTGACAGCTGGGCCACGACAGCCCCCTGGTAGCCTTGTTGGCCCACCTCTGGGCCTCATAGAACTCCGTCAGGGCCCCAAGAGCGTCCTGGCGCTCTTCTTCCTCCTCGTCTTCTTTGTCCTCCTTGCCCTCCCCTTCAGTCTCCTCCCAGGCCTCTGGACTCTTCTGCCTCCACCTTTTCCAGTCCTTCCCCCCATGTGGCAACACCACTTCTACGGCTGCCCTCTTTCCGGCTCCAGCCTCCTGGCACAATGAGTGTGCCTGCATGCACCTCGCGCACGTCTGCAATCGTCTGGTCTTCAGGCCTGGACATGGGACCCCCGCCCTCACGCAGGCTGCGCAGGGAGTATTGGCCCTGGGGAGCCAACCCCCGGGCCTTCCCACACTCACTTGCAATGGCCCTGCCTCGGACCCCTTTAGAGTGTCACATCCTGAAACTTCCCTAACCCATCCGGCCCAATTCCGAACCCCTATCATCAAATCCCAAATCCCGGGCCTTGGGCTTTACCTTAGACAATTCCTCTTTCATCAGACATTCCAAACCCTGTACTTCCCATCCTGGACTTTCTGCACTCCCGTCCCAGACTTTCTGCATTCCCATCCCAGACTTTCATATTCCTATCTCAGCTATCTCTTGACATATGTCACTTTCCTTTGACACTTCTTGACATTTACAGTTCCTATCGATAATTCCCTTTCCCCTTGCTTTGCAATTATTGTGCCATTGCCTTCAGTCATTATTCTACCATTCTGATGCCATTCCAATTCATTCCTTCCTTTCCTCTGGAAACCCGAAACTCTGATTCGTCCGACATACTTTAACATCTTTATATCTTCTGGACTCTTCAGCATATAAACCCACGTGTACTTTCTGATATTTCCTTAGTTCGAATATCAACTAAATCCCGTTCCTTCCTGATCCCCTCTGAACTTCCTCAGTCCTTAAGTTGATCTTAGGATTGATCTCTGACCCTCCGCTCCGAAATCAAGGAACAGAACCCGTACAGGGGCACAGCACATAAGCTGAAGCCGAAGTTCCTTACCACTCCGACCCCCCTCAGGGATTCCCACCCAACTCCGCCCTTCCACACGCTCCGGACTATCTGGGAATTCCAGGATTGAACCCAGACTTGACACTGACAGACTCTCCTACCCCTGATTTTTCACTTCCCAGACCCATGTACCCAATCATCTTGCCCTATTGAACAGCAAATGCTCGATCATGGTATACTAACACAAGAAGACATCAACATCCAGACTTTTGGCAATGATTTACCTGACCTAGGACCAAACTTTCGCTCCCCCAAGGCCCTACAAAATGCAGTAGAACATTTTCAATATCTATAACTCACTTACTGCTGCAGGTGCCTGCCCACTCAATGCTTATCATGCCCATCATTTACCACCAGATCCCATACAACATGCGATTCAACACAAGCTTGAATGAACTATGGAGCAAATTGACCATGAGCACAGGGAGTTATACAATGATATGGATTCCTCCACTGACACTTTCATTGATGAGGACATCAATATAGATGCTGCCGAGGAACTTGAGAGTGATGACATATGTCAAGATGCTGAGCGCCAGTTGGGATCCCTTGGGCCCACAGAAGATGAACCTGACCCTTTTGAGCCTAGCAATGATCTCATGTCACAGAATAGTCATTGTCATCCAAGCACCCAACCTCCTTACCTTCTCGTGATCTATGCATTAGCAACCTGGCTTCACCTTCAGTGGCATCTCCCCTGTGCAGCATGTAATGCCTTTCTGTCCATCATTGGCTGTCTTATTGTAACTCTCTGCCCTGAGATTGTTACTCCCTTTGTAACACTTCAGCTGGCAGCCCATGTACTCGCCCATGAGATGCCTACATTTTATCATTGCTAGCAAATAGTACAAATGAACTGAAGCTCTTCTTGTTAGGGCATCTAGTCTGTGTGATCTTAGTTGCCATTGTGTGCAACAAGCCTGCTGCACACAAAATGGGTGGATTTGGCTCACATTCTCATACCAACCTCCACACGAGCTGCTGGATCACTCAAGCTGATAAGGACAAAGCCAGAGCATTTGTCAAAGACAGTAAGTTAGTTTAGAATTATCTCTGTTTGCATTATCAGTTTACAAAGTCTGTCTCCATTAGCTTTTGCACCTCAGTACACTCAACTTTCCAGATTACTGTACTTCAATCTAGTAGAGCAGATCATGATTGACCCAATGCACAACCTTTTCCTCAGTGAGGCTGTTCTTATTCACACATTTCCCTTGATGGAAAAGTGTAGGTCTTGTCAAGACTCATTTCTATAATATCTGGGTTCAATCCAAGATTCTATGGGCCGGCCACGAACTCAAAGTCTTGCATGAGATGCTTGCCAATGTGAGTACATATTATTGTTTGAATCCAGCTAACAAAGTCCTTTGAGTTCATGATTCCAAGCTCCTGTGGTAAACTGCCAACTGATATAGGCATGCCATCTGGTGGTTCCCTAACTGCTGACCAATGGTTTTTATTGTCGACTGTATATGGGCCAATAATTGTAAGTACCATCCTAGTCTACCCTGCTCCAAGTCATTTATCATTGCTGGTGACAGATACCCCAACTACAGAGTGCTTGCATACCAAATGGCAACACTGGGGGTTTACTCAATGACCATGTAGTCCTAATAGCACACTTAGAAGCAGAGAAGACGGCCAAAGCCAACAAGAAACTTGTGGAAACCAAAGTGCTGCAGGAAGCTAAAGCCAAAGGTAAAGAGGCCCTAGTGGCAGAGAAAGCATGCATTGCAGCAGATAAAGCTGCCATGGAAGAAGGCAAGAAGACAGAGAAGTTGAGGACAGCTATAGCAAAGAAAGCAGAGAAGGCAAGGATCACAGCTGAGAAGCGAGCAACCAAGGCTCGAGAGGCTGCATTGAAATGTGTAAGTGAGGTTTGTTTTTAAAGTGCCACATTAATCTTGTCTATAGACTGCCAAAGGCAAAGGGAACAGAACTGCAGACAACCTTGGCGACACCACCAACAACATTACACTTGATGAAGATCAGCCTCAGAGAACTTTGATGATGACAAAAATGCAAAGTTTTCCCTCCCTCCAGACAACCTAGCAAACTTCCTCAAGCTCTCCAGTGCACTGCATGTATTGGTTAACCATGTCCTTACTAATGAAGGCATTGACAACGCTGACAAGTTGATTAGGGAGTATTGCACTGAACTTATTACAGTATGTATAAGACTTTCATGTAGCTAGCAGTTTTTTCTCACTGACTCTGGTCAACAATTCAGCTATACGGATCAAGTTGTATCAAGCCAAATCACCATTATGCAACCCACATCACTACCTATGCTCGTAATTTTGGTCCATTGCAGGATTTTTGGACATTTCTGTTTGAGTGGCTCAACAAGGTGCTCAAATCATTCAAAACTCATAATCACGCAAACAGAGAGCTAGAGACAATATTTCAACAAATCCCATCATATGTCCCAGTCAAGTTGACTCGTAAGTCCATCATTGTTTCACTGCAACCAGCCCAGTTTACGTATTCACTCAGATGTACTCACTCCTGCAAATGCTGAAAGAGTCCTTGCCTTGTGAAGTGGCAGAGATTATGCTCAAAGCAACTGAAGAGGAACAGGGTACTGTTGCAGGGCTGGCTGCACTCTCAAAGGAGTTGTACAAAGTTCAAGCCAATGGTAAGTCCCAGATTACTAGCCCCTTCTTTATCTTCTAATTATCCCTTGGAAAGCAGGTCTGGACTATGCATTCAGTCCTTGACAACATGTCTTGACCATTTCAAATGACACATATGGACTTCTTTCCCAAACAATTTGTGTGTGGTCACCTACCACACCAGTTTACTGCCATTCGAAGTGACCCCTTCTTGTCAATAGCCTGCCATTAAATCACAAGGCCACCTTCTTTGACTATGTTGTCATCAATTGGAAATGGTTCACTGCTTCACATGCTGTAGGATCAAACAGATCCTCCCTCATATACATCTCCATTCCTTGCCCTTCTGATCAAACCATGCTGGATGCATATGGCGAAGTCTTGGAGATCTTCAAATTTAATCAAGATATTTGGTGCATCAGGGATTCCATGTGCTTTGCATGCATGTGGTGGTTCAAGTGGTGGGAGGGTGAACACAAGAATATATGAAACAACTTGTAAGTTCACGACTCATTTGGAATCATTTATTCAATGATCTTGTAGTGTGGCTGTCAATGTCCATCTATGGGAGCTGGAGGGGTGTGTTGGACAGGATGCACAGTTACCTCCCCTCATAAATCCAAGCTGGATCAAGGGGCACCTCAAATTGAAAATAGTTTCTGTTGGTCCCGACAGAAGGAAAGTGTGGGCTACTGTGAACTTAGCAAAGATACATCATCCTTTGTTGAACTGAAATTCTCATCATTGCCATCATGCTCAGCAATCCACTTGGCTAGTTCCTCAAGATAGGCTCAATCCTTCACTGCCAACTCACCCTTCTTTGCACAAGCATGAAAACCCTCTAACCATGACATACCTTCAAGGACTTTGACAGATGGGTTTGCAACAAGCCAGGCCTTGTGCATCATTGGTTTGAATGGTATTGTAGGCTGTGCCTCGCTTGATTGTGGAGGTTTGTTGCTCATTTTTGAAGGATGAGCACTAGAACTTTGTAGATGTATCTCCTTTCTTTGTCATCTTGTGGCGCTTGGCTGGGGGTGCAGCATTAGCAGCACTAGTGCCATGTTGTGTTGTGGTAGGATGTGCCTTGACAATTGAGTCAAGCTCAATGAGAAAGATAATATACTGTGGTTGTGATGAGTGAGTGAATGTCTACTGAACCAATGTAATTACTTACATCAAGTGAGTGCCAGCATAGGCCAACTTTCATCCAGCCATTTGTAGGAGCCTCTAGATCCTTGCGACACTTTATGAAGTCTTCACTTAAACTGGACTCATTGAAAGACAGGTAATTGGATCCAAAGTCCATATCAATCATGGCTGCTGCACCCTGGACATCATATTTGAGCTCAAATCCTGCCATGGCTTGACGACGATGATTGGCAATCTGGAAACAGTCTAAGTAACAAGTGCAGGCTAAGATGGATCCACATACAAGTGAACATCTTGCATGGCATCTTGAATTGCATTGCTTATTCTACAACTTCTGAAACTTTGCTGGATCTGTGCAAGCCTTGACTTGCATTTGTAAGTTCCTCCAGTAAGATTTCGTCATCTTGATGATTACATCCTTGTTGTAGGCAGCATCTGGCAGTTCAGAGTTTCCATTGGGGTTATTACAAAGTGCCTGTTGAGTATCAATCAATATGAGTCCCAAACGGTCATCATATGCTGGCTTACTGTCTCATTCTCCCAGACATGGTCCACAATCTCATTCACAAAGCAAGCATTCACTGAGTGGTCTATCTTCTCAGTCCAGCAAGGTATCCAGACTGTCTTGTTATTGGATCCGACAGACAAGAAGGCAAGATCATTGGGGAGGGGCTCCAGGTTGTCTACTAACATTTGAATCCTCTCATCTTGTTTGGCTGACCTCTTCACTCTGCAGAGCTCAAAGAGCAAAGGGTGGATTATTGCCTGTGAGAAGATAGGTATTTGTGAAGTTACGATAAGCATTTTGCCTTCAGCTTTGGGTGCTGATTTGAGATGTTCCTCAGCAGCTTGAAGACCCAAAGTAACAATTTGTTGATTTGTGAATGATGACTGTGCAGTTGATTCAAGAACACTAACATGGTTGTTCAGCTTTTGCAGCTCCTGGAGTACAAGTTGCAACATATTCATATTGTGCATGGACTGTATAGCACAGTCAGAGGTGTTGTTGTGAAATGCCAGCAGACTTTGCTAAGGAGAATAGCATGGATAATCCAACATCAGTGTGCAGCTCCCAGGTGCAACAGAATGAGAACAAGATGATGGTGCACTGTCACTGAAGGATCCTGATACATATCTGGAATTATTATTACCAGGGCTCAGCGAAGGGGTTGCATGGTCCCTTTGAGGAAAAATGGTTAGCAATTGTTTTGCTTGAAGACTTACGGACAACTAACTGATACATTCCATGACCTTGAGTAGCACCATGTTGGGTGTGTTAGATCCCTGGTTCATCATGCCTGAAAATGACAGCTTGCTTGAGATGGAACCACCATGAGAGGTTGAACCGGGAGGTGACAAAGGTGAGCCCATTGATAATTCACGTAGCTGGCGGAAAGGGGTATTGGATGTTATAGAAGATGCCTCAGTGCCCTGCATTGGGAGGCTACCTGGCTGAAACATAATGGCAGAGGGACAAGGATGGGATGATTGGCAGGAGGACTAGCATTTTATGTGCTAGGCTGGGGGTGGGGATCGTGGGATCCTCACTACTTCTATGTGCCTATCCATACACTACTTGCATCTTATTTGGCTTGAATCTATACTTTAATTGGCCTTCATTCATACTTTGGTGCACTTCAAACCAGAGTCTAAGTTGACATAGCCCTTCTATTTTTACCCTAACTGTCCTCCAAATAGAGGGGATACTTTCTCAATTTAGAACAACTCTCAAGAACAACTGTACTATGGATAGGTGTCAAGTCCAGAGCACGCAGATGGTGGGGTTGGTCGGGAATCCCTGAGGGGGGTTGGAGGGGTAAGGAACTTTAGCTTCAGCTTATGTGCTGCGCCCCTGTATGAGTTCTGTTCCTTAATTTCAGAGCAGAGGGTCAGAAGACGATTCTAAGGTCAACTTAAGGACTGAAGGGGTTTCAGAGTGAAGCAGAGCAGGAGAGAACAGGATTTAGTTGATATTCAAACTAAGGAAATATCAGAGAGTACAAGTGGGTTTATTGTCACATCCCGAAACTTCCCTAACCCATCCGGCCCAATTCTGAACCCCTATGACCAAATCCCGAATCCCGGCCCTGGGACTTTACCTTAGACAATTTCTCTTTCATCGGACATTCTGAACCCCGTACTTCCCATCCTGGACTTTCCACATTCCCGTCCCGGACTTTCATATCCCCGTCCTGGACTTTCGTATTCCTATCTCGATTATCTCTTGACATATGTCAGACTCCTTTGACACTTCTTGACATTTACAGTTCCTATCGATAATTCCCTTCCCCCTTGCTTCGCAATTATTGCCCCATTGCCTTCAGTCATTATTCTCCCATTCTGACGCCATTCCGATTCATTCCTTCCTTTCTTCTGGAAACCCAAAATTCCGATTCATCCAACATACTTTAACATCTTTATATCTTCCGGACTCTTCAGTATATAAACCCGCATGTACTCTCTGATATTTCCTTAGTTCAAATATCAACTAAATCCTGTTCCTTCCTGATCCTCTCCCCTCTGATTCTCTAAGTCCTTAAGTTGACCTTAGGACCAGCCTCCGATCCTCCGCTCTTAAATTAAGGAACTGAACTTGTACAGGGGCGCAGCACATAAGCTGAAGCCGCAGTTCCTTACCCCTCCGACCCCCTCAGGAATTCCCACAAACCCCGCCTTCTCCGCACTCCGGACAATCCGGGAATTCCGGGAATGAACCCGGACTTAACATTTATATACTGAATAGTCTGGAAGATATAAAGGTGTTGAAGTATGTCAGACAAATTGGAGTTTTGGGTTTCCGGAAGAAAGTAAGGAATGAATTGGAATGGTGTCAGAATGGTGGAATAACAACTGAGGGCAATGGCGCAATAATTGCAAAGCAGGGGGAAAGGGAATTATCAATAGGAACTGTAGATGTCAAAGGAAAGTGACATATGTCAAGAGATAGCCGAGATAGGAATATGAAAGTCCGGGACAGGAATGTGAAAGTCTGGGATGGGAAATACGGGGTTTGGAATGTCTGATGAAAGAGAAATCTAAGGTAAAGTCTGAGGCTTGGGATTTGGGATTTGATCATAGGGGGCCAGAATTGGGCCAGATGGGTTGGGAAAGTTTCGGGATGTGACAGTATTCCCCTCTTAGGCACAAACCCTTGAGTGCCTGGATAGGAGTCTGTAATAGGAAATAGAAGTATGGCGGAGTTTGAAAATTGGGGATCAATCTGAGGTACCTTACAACCGTTGACTGCCTGTTGTTTAGTTCCATCACCCATCATGTCTACTCACTCGCAATCCGACGACAAAATCGCCCATCTTCAGCAAGAGGAGGAAGAATGTGTGCAAAAGTCCACCCAGAGAATCCAGGAGGCCAAGGAGAAGAAGGCCTGGCAGGAGGCAAGGCAGAAGTGCGAGGAGGAAGCACGGAGAAAAGCGGAGGAGGACAAGAGAAGGAGGAAGGCGGAGGCAGAGGTCACGCGGGTGGTGGCTGAGAGGTTGCGGAAGGGGTCACAAGAGTTGCAGAGGCGCGGGGCGAGCAGCTCATTGAAGGGACCTGAGGCAGGGCTGTCACAAGTAAGTGTGGGAAGGCCCGGGGGTTGGCTGACTGGGGCCAACACTCCCTGCGTGGCCTGAGTGAGGGCAGGGGTCCCATGTCTGGGCCCAAAGACTGGGCGGTCGTGGACATGCGCGAGGTGCACGCAGGCGCACTTGTTGTGCCAGGCGGCCAGAGCGGCGGGGAAAAGGGCAGCCGTGGAAGTGGCATCACTGTGCGGGGGGAAGGACCGGAAACGGCGGAGACAGAAGAGTCCAGAGGCCTGGGAGGAGAGCAAAGGGGAGGGCGAGGAGGACAAGGAGGACAAAGAGCATTGGGATGCACTTGGGGCCCTGGTGGAGTCATACGAGGCACAGAGGCGGGCTGACAAGGCCTATCAAGGGGCCATTGTGGCACAGCTGTTGGGGATCCGACAGGTGCTCTCGGACAGCCTGGCGGCCTTCCTCGTGGCTCAGGGAGTCTGGAGGAGGCTGGGGGGCATCAGAGTGGAAAGGAAAGGAGAGGGAGGATGGTCAGGGAGGTCAGGGAACAGATGGGGAGGATGGGGATGAGGAGGAGGATGAGGGTGAGGAAGATGGGAGTGGGGGAGTAGTATAGAGCTTTCCCTCAGTCTTCTTATGTACAATTTGCATAGTTCTTTTGATGAATCATAAAAAATGTGTTTCACCCTCATCCAAGAGAATTAAGGGGTCTGGACTTCATGGGATATGCAGAGTGAAAGTCTGAGATGAGTTCTGATGCGTGAGCAAGCTCAGTCACGAGGATCCAGGAAGTCTCTTCATCAGTCCCTTTGTAGCCCGCCCATTTTACCAGATACAGGAGTTGGCAATTCCTGCATTGCCGGTTGATTTTGGAGTCTAGGATTTCTGAGATTTTGTCTTCAGGTTCTCCATCAACTTTGACAGGGGGAGGTGGGGGTTGGACCCGATTCAGAATGATGTTCGGAGTTGCAGGTTCCAACTGAGAGACATGGAAGACAGGGTGGACGGTGCACATGGAGTCCGGGAGTCAGAGGGTGAAGGACAGGGGTCTGGCTTGAGCGATGATGGGATAGGGGCCGAGGTTCTTTTCCAAGAGTTTCTTGGAAGGGCAAGTGGAATGGAAGTACTTCACCTTGATGAATTCTTGATCTCCGACCTGGAAGTCTGGTGCAGGGAGTCATCGGGAATCCGTGGGTCCTTGGTAGCATTGTTGAGCGTGGGCCATTTCCATGTGTAGGAATTCATGGAGTTCCTGTAGGTCAACTGTATATTCACAAGCACAGGATGAGGTCAAATCTCTTTCGGGGTAGACTGAGACATTGGGATGGTAGCCATTATTAGCGAAGAACGGGGCTACTCCTGTAGTAGCACTAGGGGCATTGTTGTACACAAATTCCATGGGGTAGGAGTTCTGACCAATTGTCCTGTTGGTAGTTGCAGTAGAAGTCGGATGTCGAGGGCTTTCCCGAGGGAATGGAAGAAGTGGGAGATGAACTCGGAACCCCAATCGGAAGTGATGTGGGAGGGAGCTCTGTGCTTGGAAAACACATGGAGCAGTAATAATTTTGCAAGGCTCAGAGAGTTGATAGTGTTGTGAGTGGGAATGAATATGGATTGCTTGGAAAGGCAGTTGATGACTACGAGGATTGTGGTATATCCACCAGAAGGGGCAAGTTGTTTGATGAAGTCCATGGAAATGGAGTTCCAGGGTTTTTCGGGGATTGGGAGCTGCTTGAGCATCCTGTAGGGGTGGTGTCTAGGAGTTTCAGCTCGGGCGCAGGAGGTGCAGAGTCCTGGCCAAGTGTATTCCCGACAGACGAGCTCTAAAGTCCTGTTTTGCCCGAAATGTCCAGACAGGGGTGGTTGTGCTTGTATTTGGAGGATGTGAAGACAGAGGTCCTTAGCTTCCGGGACAAAGATGTGATTGTTGAGCATCAGGAAACTGTCAGGGTTGATAGCCCAGCGGGAGTCCAACAAGTCCAAAAGATGGAGGGAAGCTATGGGGTCAGAGGACAGGGAATCAAGGATGTCCTTGTGAATGTCTTTGATGTCAAGCAGGGACGAGGCCTGGAGGACCGGGGCGAGTAGGATAGTGGCTCGTAGGGACGAGGCGAGCTGTTCCTGAGTGAACACCAGACGGAGGTTGTGGGCATTGACGCGAGCATAGTCCTTATCCCCCTCTTTGGGGTAGAAATCCCAGCGTCTAGTGAGGGAGTTGGGCTTAGCTCCTAAGCGTCCGGAGCAGAAGCGGATGATGAGGTTGAACTGGGACAGGAATTCCAACCAGCAGGCTTGCCGGCAGGTCAGAACTTTGGAGGTGGAGAAATACTCCAGATTTTTGTGATCGGTAACGATGTTGATAGGAGTGCCGGAACCTTCAAGGTAATGATGCCAATGCTGGAAAACTTCATGGATAGCGAGGAGTTTCTTATCATGTGTGTCATAGTTGAGTTCTATGGCTGTTAGGGTGCAGGAGTAGAATGCGACGGGGTGGAATTCCTCGTCCAGGGAATGGATCAAGAGGATTCCCACAATAGCATAGTCCGAAGCATCGGTTTCGACCGTGATAGGACAGTCCGGAATCCAGTGAGTAAGGATAGGGGCTCGGGTGAAGGCATCTTTGAGTTGTGTGAAGGCAGAGTGGCAGGGATCGTCGAAGTTCCAGGGGGCGTTTTTCCGAGTGAGTTGGGTGAGCGGAACAATGATATTGGAGTGGTTGAAGATGAAGCGACAATAGAAGTTGGCAAAACCAAGGAAGGACTGAATGTCCTTGACTTTCCAGGGTTCAGGCCAATCTCAGACTGCTTGGACTTTTTCTGGGGACATAGTCAATCCCTGGGGGGAGAGACAGTAGCCCAGGTATTCAACGGAGTCTGAGTGCCACTCACATTTCTCTGGTTTGGCATAAAGCCCATGTTTCCAGAGACGCCGGAGGACTTCCCTGACATGTTCATTGTGAGAAGCCATGTTGTTGGAGTAAATGAGGATGTTGTCAAGGTAGACCACAACACAGAAAACTAGGAGGTCTGCAAAGATGCTATTAACAAAGCGCTCAAAGGCCACAGGGGCATTGGTGAGCCCAAAGGGCATCACCAGCCACTCGTACAAGCCGTAGCGAGTCCGGAAGGCAGTTTTCCATTCATCCCCGGGAGCGATGTGGACAAGGTGGTATGCATCTGTCACATTCCGAAACTTCCCTAACCCATCCGGCCCAATTCCAAACCCCTATGACCAAATCCCAAATCCCGGCCCTCGGACTTTACCTTAGACAATTTCTCTTTCATCGGACATTCCAAACCCCATACTTCCCGTCCCAGACTTTCCACATTCCCATCCCGGACTTTCGTATTCCTATCTCGGTTATCTCTTGACATATGTCACTCTCCTTTGACACTTCTTGACATTCACAGTTCCTATCAATAATTCCCTTCCCCCTTGCTTCGCAATTATTGCGCCATTGCCTTCAGTCATTATTCTACCATTCTGACGCCATTCCGATTTATTCCTCCCTTTCTTCCAGAAACCCGAAACTCCGATTCGTCCGATAGTACTTGAACATCTTTATATGTTCCGGACTCTTCAGTATATAAACCCGTGTGTACTCTCTGATATTTCCTTAGTTCAAATATCAACTAAATCCCATTCTTTCCTGATCCCCTCTGAACTTCCCCAGTCCCTAAGTTGATCTTAGGATTGATCTCTACCTCTGACCCTCCACTCCGAAATCAAGGAACCGAACTCGTACAGGGGCGCAGCACATAAGCTGAAGCCAAAGTTCCTTACACCTCCGACCCCCCTCAGGAATTCCCACCAATTGTTAAGTCTGGGTTTGTTCCCGGAATTCCCGGATTGTCCAGAGTGCAGAGAAAGTGGGGTCGGCGGGAATTCCTGAGGGGGTCGGAGGGGTAAGGAACTTTGGCTTCAGCTTATGTGCTGCGCCCCTGTACAAGTTCTGTTCCTTGATTTCAGATCGGAGGGTCGGAGATCAATCCTAAGGTCAACTTAAGGACTGAGGAGGTTCAGAGTGAAGGGGATCAGGAAGGAACGGGATTTAGTTGATATTTGAACTAAGGAAATATCAGAGAGTACACACGGGTTTATATACTGAAGCGTCCGGAAGATATAAAGATGTTCAAGTACTATCGGACGAATCGGAGTTTCGGGTTTCTGGAAGAAAGGGAGGAATAAATCGGAATGGTGTCAGAATGGTAGAATAATGACTGAAGGCAATGGCGCAATAATTGCGAAGCAAGGGGGAAGGGAATTATTGATAGGAACTGTGAATTTCAAGAAGTGTCAAAGGAGAGTGACATATGTCAAGAGATAACCGAGATAGGAATACGAAAGTCCGGGACGGGAATGCGGAAAGCCCAGGACGGGAAGTATGGGGTTCGGAATGTCCGATGAAAGAGAAATTGTCTAAGGTAAAGTCCGAGGGCCGGGATTCGGAATTTGAATTTGGTCATAGGGGTTTGGAATTGGGCTGGATGGGTTAGGGAAGTTTCGGAATGTGACAGTATCCCCCTCTTAGGCACGAACCCTTGAGTGCCTGGATAGGAGTCCGTGATAGGAAATAGAAGTATAGCGGAGTTTGAAAGCGGGGATTGATCTGAGGTGCCTTGTGACTGTTGACTGCCTGTTGTTTAGTTCCACCATCCAACATGTCTACTCACTCACAATCCGACGACGAAATCGCCCGTCTCCAACAAGAGGAGGAAGAGCGCGTGCGGGAGTCCGCCCGGAGAATCCAGGAGGCCAGGGAGAAGAAAGCCCGGCGAGAGGCAGAAAAGCACAAGGAGGCGAGGCGGAAGCTCAACGAGGAAGTACAGAGAAAAGCAGAGGAGGACGAGAGGAGGAGGAAAGTGGAGGTAGAGGTTGCGAGGCTCGCGGCCGAGAGATTGCGGCAGGGGTCACAGGAGTCGCAGAGGCGCGGG